>JBCIKM010229235.1:0-21327 GCA_039654465.1 Melibe viridis | reverse complement strand
GGATGGTTAGGCTCTTACTTAACACCCCAGGTACCAGGATGGTTAGGCTCTTACTTAACACCCCAGGTACCAGGATGGTTAGGCTCTTACTTAACACCCCAGGTGCCAGGATGGTTAGGCTCTTACTTAACACCCCAGGTACCAGGATGGTTAGGCTCTTACTTAACACCCCAGGCACCAGGATGGTTAGGCTCTTACTTAACACCCCAGGCACCAGGATGGTTAGGCTCTTACTTAACACCCCAGGTACCAGGATGGTTAGGCTCTTACTTAACACCCCAGGTACCAGGATGAAAAGTAGAACAACATCATGAAATTGTATAAAAAAAGGATTGCAATAAAAAACGGCATGAAAGCAAAATATGAATGATCTTTTTTAAATCCTAAAATTTTCCTTTAACAAATTCATCCCTTGTGAACCTGTTTGTGGATAACCATGTCATTGTCAGAAAAATTGTAAAACGCCCAACAGGCATTTGTCTAGTCATTTGTTACAAGTTGGTTGTCTGCCAGGGACATGGTATTGTAAAGCGTATAGAGCATGGTGATGACAGTGAATAAGCACAATACAAATGTCCAAATTTAATTTATTTTATTATTAATGTTATGGCACAGGACTTTTGATTTTGTTGAACATGAATTTTTGTAAAAAACAAATGTGGAACTAGACTACTGGTATTAAGTTTGCCTCACACATCTATTAAGCACAACACATGAAAGAGATAGCTCTCATAAATTGGTAAAATGAACACAAATCCCTGATTAACCTATGATGAACCATACAGGTAATGGCAAGATACAAACGGTGAACTTTTTGTAAAATAAATTAGCAAAAAAATTGCTTTTAGACCTCTACATTTTGTCAAACATTGGAAAGGCAAATAAACCTATAGTATCGTGATCAAACCATATCAAAATGCTTTAAAGCAACATTTCAAAGGATTGTTTTAAATTGATATGGCAGATAACTTAGTTTACATATAATGTAAACTTTATGGCAAGATTCTACACTAACTCAAAAAGAGAACAAGAAATACCTTTCATTGGCAAAATAATCAACTTGATCGTATTGGCCATTAAAGCCAGAAGCCACCTCTCCTCCCCTCCCCTACCCCATTTACAAGTTATAAAAATAATTGTCTACTCAAAAAATCTATTTTCTGTTACAACATTCCAAACCAAAGACTCAGAGGAATGAAGACAGCGTGCAATATTTCACATCGCATCACTCACTGGGATGACCAGTAACACATTTAGATCAGAATTATGTAAAGAAAAGGAAAAAAGATGGGAATATTCAGACTGTGATTGGGGATGGGGTAGATGAATGATTAATTTACCGAGAATTGTTTCTTAAACTGTCTTTTTTTGTTTGTTTATTGGTGGTTTTAGGGTCCCATCACACACAAAGGTCATAGAAGAGCCCAGAGGAAAATAAGATGATAGAATTAGTTCAAAGAGGGAACAGAACAAACCACAAACAACAGAGAGATGGTTTACATTAAAAATAAATATCATATCTTAAAACACTTAGCGATACCAAAGAAAAATGATTTACGATGACAAAAAATATCACCTCCCCTTACAAAAATAAGCAATGGCCATCACGCATAACAGCCTTATGGTCCAGGAAGACCCAGGATTTTTAAACCCACTTTGTGTACTAAAGTACTCAGTATGTTTAACTTGTGACCCTGGAGTTATGTACCAAAAGGTATAAAATAGGGGATGGCCACTGAAACCCAACAAAGACAACAACAGGATGCAAAACAAAAGGGGAAAAAATAAGACAAAAGATTCAGTGTAAAACAAAAGAAGCGGGAGTAGAAGAACTCACCACCAACCACCCGCTTACTCTGCCTTTGAGATCAAAACTCTGCACTAGTGTATATAATGCATTACATTTTCAGAAAGTATCGCAAAACCAGGTATACATCAATGCGAACAAGCTAATGAGGCTACGTTTTCAAAATGATAAATTCAGAAAACCTCACAGTAATAAGCTTGTCATGAGAAGCTATGTGTATAACAAACACTTTTTTACGAATAGAAAATAAAAAGTGAAGAAAATTGATCAGCCTCACAAGAAATGTTGTCACAAAGTTCTTATAAAATGAAAATATACAGCAATTCTTTATTGTTTTTCTGGTAGTCGTAGCGGAGGTAGCAGTGGTAATAGTATTAGTAGTAGTAGCAGTAGTAGTAGCAGTGCAGCAGCAGTAGTAGTGCACGAACAACAGTAACAGCAGCAGTAGCAGCAACAGCAGCGGCAGTTAAATGACAGATTTATTAATTTCAAGACACAATGCTGATTTATCACTGATTTTATCCCAAACTGATCAAGATGGCAAGTTTGACACAAAACATCTCACAACCTGTCTGCAACAATTTAAATAAACAATTGAATCCTGATAAATTGCTTCTAAAAGAAGTTCACAGAAAATGTGCTTGCAATATTAATAACAACAGTTTTTATGTGCAATTATAATTTATGCAATACATTCTTTGGGAATAAATATTCTTACAATACATTCAGCTACTTCAAATGTGTAGTTTTGTTTCTCATATGATTCAAATTCGATAACAATTTAAGCCTATCACTTTCAAGTCTTAATTCATTTTTCAATGAGAAGACAATTCACACAGTTTATATTTGTACTTTTCAATTTCATTCTTTGAAATCAATAAACTTTATGAGAAAAAAAAAGAGTTTGTTTGGTCTTGATACATACTGGATGATTGGAGATAAAGTCAAAACATGTTTTACAGTCATAAAGATTATACACCCCCTGTGGCACTCTGAGTGGTTAAATATCTGGGATGATACTATACAAAGAAAAATGAAAGGTGCAAACTTTCACAAAACAATTAGACACAATGTCTGCTACAATCCCTTCATCTCGAATTTCATAATTGTCTTTTCTTAAAAGAGGAAGTATTCTTGTAATCATTTTTTCACTAGATATTTCATTAGGATTTTTTAAGCCAATGGGCACCAATTCATGAAGAAATAAAATGGAACCCAGCTGGATTGCCCACCACTTACCAATTTCAGCAGCAAGTCCTATCACTATCATGCACCTGTGGACAAACTTCAATTACGAACACACACACACCCAAAAAGTGTTGTATGGTCATAAAAAAGTACAGCTTCCGCCAAAAGGACGTTGATCATTTGATTGTGACATTTAAATCTGTCCTACAACCGCAAAATAGAGAGGGAGAGAGCGCTGAAGTGGAATAATTTTATCTGCAGATCTGGTGATATTGAAGGCATCAGAGCAACCAGAATTCTTATTTTCAGAGCATGACGGCAATTTATGGCAATCTGGCATCCATGCGAACCTAAAAAATGCTCATTGTGTTACAGGAACTTTGCCTCACCGAATTAAGAGTGAAAGAAAATGGGTTAAAAATCAAATCATTTATGCAAAGGATGAAAAGATGAAATAAAAACTAGACATACCTCCATCCAAGAATGATGGATAAAAGCTTCTTAAATATGCAAAGATAAAATATTCGTTGCCTGTTTGAGCACTGCAACACACAAAACATGACTCGAGATCTTTTAGGGTTTTTTTAATTGTTGATTTCATGCTGTTTTGCTCAGCAAAGACTCAATGATTAGAGAATTTGAAACAATTGAATATGATGCTATATTTTCCAGCCAACACACGTACTGAAGCGACGTTATCAACCTTTCAATATAAATCGTTGTGATGAATAGCAGTTATGGTGAAAATGAAACAAACATCAAAGCAGCATGATCAATTTTGGAATAACATTTCTGTAGCCTAACTTGGCATTTTGGCAGTAAATGAGCCAGTAAATGAGCCCAATGGTCTAGGCAGAGGCTTGTAGGGGAAGAGGACAACAAGGCTGGCATGGTTCTAAAGGCACAGCTCCACAGTCATCTTCCAGCCCAAAACATCTTATCTTAGCCCTAACTCTAAAGTGTTCTATGTCCACTTCAACAAACAAACAAAAATTGGACTTACTGCATGAACAGTCTTACAAATTCTGTTCAACATCAAATTACTTTGAGTAAGGATTGAATAGATCTTCAGCTCTTAAGCCTGCTGGATGAGGTTAACACGGAAACAAGGGTTCTTTAAATTTCTCCTTCTTGTTTTACAGAAGGAAGAGGATTATCTAAAAAAAAAAACATACAACTTCTTAAAAAATGGAGTGACAAAGATAAATTAAAGAAAAAAAGTTCACAGGGTAGAAGTGCATTCTGGTTTTGCATGCTACATTACAGAATAGCTTGTAATGTATAAATTGTCATTAGTAAAATGATAAAAGTCTTCAGCTATGAAACAATATAAAGTAACTTAAAAGCAGAAAGCCTTTTTCCTGGCTAGATAGGACAATTGAAGGGCTCAATTCAATATTGCACCCAAGTCAGCATTTTGAAAAATAATGAGCAGAAGGTGTTCCACAGATGGCTAAGGGAGAAAATCATGTTAAAATCAAAAGATAGAGTGCAGGTGACTAATTAAGATAGTTCTACCATATTGAAAGTCATTTTTTCAGTGGAACGTCCAATCTAAGTCAAACCATGGACTTGCATTTGATGTTTCATGGATTATTTTTCGCCGATCTCATCTTTTATGTAATTTTTCCTATTTTGTCAAGTGACAGGATATATATTAATTTATTTTGATATCACAAATAATTTTTAAAATATAGTTTAAGCAAACACTGTTTTTGGTATTTTACCAAATATGAGTCAAATGTGACGAAGATGTGATATTGAATTGAAGTCTTCAATTTACTTGAGATGTAGGAAACATACGCGAAATTGTTTTTTTTTTTCGTTTTACTCAATATGAGTCGAATGTGACAGGTGCAATATTGAACAGAACCATTTAATTCTTCCTTATGTTTTTTCACACACACCAGGAAAGCAGGATAATATAAGATTGTTCTCATTAAGTAGGGAAATTTTACTGCTTTTCAAAATCTGAATTGCATAGCGAAAAAATTTTCTTTACATCTCATTATTTAGGTGATTTTGTTCTTCGCAAACGCATTATACAATTTGACCAATAAATTCAGCACCAAGTATTGCCATTGTATTAAGAAGCTAATTTTCACACAAATTCAACACTTTTCTCTTGAAAGAATAAGTACATCGTCATTCGTTGTTATAAGGACATTACCCTTTAATATTACATAATAAACTCATCTCAGAAAACAATCGGCTCAAAACTTTGTAATAGAGCCATTTTTGTCCGACCTGGGGGGAAGGGAATCAGGTCTCGTCTTTTCTGATGTGTTGCTCTCCGTTGCCATGGCAATGCCCTCATCAACACTGAGCATGGGTATACTTTGTCCTCTGTTGGAGGTGATGGTGACAACTTTGGGTCCTTCAAGCACAGAGGAAGATGTGGAGGAGATGGTCCAGGCTTTGGACAAACTGCCACGCTTAGCCTTGCTCACGCTGACGGACATGACAGAATCCAGGAGGCTGGACAGAACTTTCACCACGGCAGACGCAATGTCCTGACTCGGCCGACCCTTGTCTTGCAAGATTTTCCAATCGTTTATATTTACACCGGGAGGAAGCTGGAATTTTGTAAAAAGAAAAAGAAAAACCAAAAAGAGATAAACAAAAATCAAAATATAGGTTGCATGAAAAAAAAAGGCCCCAAATCAGAGCACATAAAAACTGTTTTATTATTAACACAGCTTTACAGAACTCAGTGTAAGGAATGATTAACATTTTAGTTTTACATGCGCTAAGTTTCAATGTACTGTCGTTATAGACAAGTTAGATATTACGGTTTTATTAAGACTACTCGAAAATACCCAGAGCATATGGACTTCACGGTATGAGTCTGAAAAGGGCATTTCATGCAAAGCTTTACTGAAGCGATACTATTGTTCATTTTATCGTTTTGAAAATCTGTGACCTTGTTTTTGTAATTTTATTTACTGTATAAAAATTTCCCATCTTCATCTATTGGGACTTTTTTTGTTATGACGCCTCCAACCAGGAATAAGTGAATAGGCACAGGATTTCAAATTCGAGACAAAACTTAAAACCATAAGTTTGACAAAAGAACCAATCTCATGTGAAAAAAACATCCAACTTTCACACAAGCCTATTCTTAATTCTTATTACAGTCTAGATCGAAGTGCACATGTCTTTCAGTTAATGATGAATTCATATTGGTGCCATGATGTTCAACACAATTATCTGAATCAACCAGGTATATATTATAGCATTTGTCATATAAACCTGACACGATTCTGAAGTTTATGACATGGTTTTTTTGTTGTTTTTTACACTGTCATATCTCACTTGTCTGTAAGCGCAATGCATTGAATGTTTGTAAATATCAAATTGAAATGTTGATCATTGACTATGCCCAGTTTTGTTAAACTAAGTTAAATATAAAACAGTTTTAGAGTGCTTTGGTTTTGGGCCTGTTTTTTTTCACGCACCCAATATATTTATCTAAAAATAACTTAAATATTCATACATTTGTATCCTAAACCCATTTTCTGAAAAATTAAAAGAGAGATATGCTTATTTTTGCTCAACTTTTATCCTTGGTGTGAGCTCCAATATATTTGCTGTGTTAGTATAGTTTTCACATTCTTTTTTTTTTTTCCCTTCTGGTTATTCATTTGTCATCCCTGTCATACTTTTCTTTGAAATTATATAAGCTCAATTTCTCTGGCTTTAATGAATTTATTCACTGAAGTCAGTCAGATTTTGGTGACAAATAGAATAAAAATAAAAATTGGACTTTCTGCAAGCTGTGAGCAATTGTTTGGAGATCCCAGTCCAAGGGGACAAGGAAGATCAAAATCAGAGCTAGGTAGGTACTATAAATTTATCCTGTCTATTCCACAACAAAGAAGTAACTTACCTGGACTATCTTGTCGGGGAAGCACAGGTTGGCGCCATGAGGATTGCACACGGGTACCACGATGTGATCACTCCACACAAACTCTTCCACTTGGTGAGAGGAGTAGCCGCATCCTGAGAAAGACAGTCACAGTATCATAGTCAGCTAGTGCCGTTAGGAAACGACCTCTGAAAATGAGCTCTTAGTCTAATTTTCAAACAGTTTTTTTACATTCTGTGCGTCACGAAACATTTTGCACAAAGCTATGAATTCTGTAAGAAACTGAAAAATATATTTTGATATGGCAAATGTATCATCTTAATGTGAATTATTTAAATGTAAACAAAGAAGTAATGGAGGGGAGACAGAAACAGACACTTGTATAGATGATATCCATTATCACATGCTCTACTCCCTTCACGCAGATAAATCTGTTCCGTCGGAGATGGATGTAAAGCTAGGAGGTCTCCCTGGTTGTAGAAAAAGCTGTCTTTCTGTCCCAAAAATAGTAAATACGCCTAACAGGCGACTTTTATCGTAATATATGTCACATGTGCATTGTCTGCCAGGATATGGTATTGTGGAGCGCCTTGAGACCAAGAGGCGCTAAGCAAATATTCTCTTTTTTTTCCTGTGAAGTATGCTGCAGATACTACAGATTATATGCATGCAACTGCCCATTTTTACTGACAGGGCAGCTATTGCATTACAAAGGTGACCGTTGTCATACAATTGTGGATGCTGCTACAAAGCACAAACCATTGAGCAAATGGATGCATGATAAGAGCCAATCTGGAAATAACCTCAGGCAGCAGCCTGGCAGTTTGCTCTTTTTGATTTCCATCTGCCAAGGGTTTCACAGCTACAATAGGATTTAGACCAGCCATGAGACCAGGGAGTGGCTATTTAATGGGGAAAATAAAAAACCCTGGTAAATTTTACTATTTATTGGACCTGATCCACTAAATGCTTTAAAAATTGATTTCTTCTAAAACTTTGCAGTCCAAAGCCTTACCCAACAGTCCAAAAACAAGAATTCTGTTTTGTAGGGCACATACCATCAATGAGGAGACATATGGGGAAGCATCGACCAATGATGGTTTCCTTCTCTAGCACACTGTTGCCACAAAATAGGGTCTGTCCGTAGCCAATCAAAGGGAATGTTCCATCAGGATTCTGGTTATAAGACTCTGTAACATTCTGGAAACATTTGAGGAGATTATATGAATTGACTTGCCCAGGTTAGATAATATAAACTGACTACATCTTATGCCTTTTCTCCAAAAATTAACATCATCTCCTGAGCTGACAAGTCTTTGAATAACCTTTGGGCACCCTAGGTAATCTCCCCCACTTGTGGACAGACTCTTTGGCTACTAGTGTTGGAGAGAAACACCCCAACAGTTATAAACGGAAATGAAGCATGTGGTGGGAGGCATGAAGCTTCTGTCTCTGAAAAGTAAGGGGCCATTGGGTAGTAAAGGTTGGATACAATTGGTAAGGGATAGCATACATTTACTGGCACATGTTTAAAATATTGAACCAATGACATGTTCCAAAATATGCCATCCTGAAAAAAAAGATCCTTGAGAAACGATTAAAAAGGTGAGAATGAACATGATAGAGACAGGTATAAAAAACACAAATTCAATACCAAAAGTTAAAGTTTTGAATAACATGAAAGTAAAACAATAACCTTACTATCCTCATGTTCACAATAATAATAATAATATACCTACTTTCTAGTTTGTATTGCAATTACAGTAAAAAACAGTGAGACAGTCAACATACAAAATTTTACAGTTTTGCCTCTCCAAACTTGCAGGCCAAGCCCCCCCCCCCCCCAATTACACTGAATAGCAAAGCATTTATGATTTTTGCTCAAAGTCTTGTTTTCCACAAGTGAGAAATGAATAGCTAAGGCTTTGTTCACATGTGCACAAGTCACTGAACAAAGACCTTGAGTGCAAAGAGAATAGACCTTGTGAGTGATTGCCAACTGCTGAGGTGGGGGGAGGGAACCTAGGTTAAACAGTTTAAGTGTTTATAGATATTGCTACAACTATCATATGACTGACCTGGGCCTCTAGCTCTGGCAGGACATGCCACACCATGGAGGGCCTGAACTGCCTCACAGTCTCTTCATGCACCGTGCGGCCAACCACGTCCCCGGCCCCAAATGTCCCGCCCGTCACCACCAACACATCCGGAATCTGAGCGAGTTGCTTGCCAATGGCTCTGAAGATGCAGAGGAACAAAATACCAGCTGATAATTTGTTCATTTGGAAAAATTATAAAATAATATCTGCATATATAAACTGCAAAAAAGTTTTTTCTTCTCTTGCTTTCAGAGAGATTAATTGATTTTTAACTTTTCTCCATTGAATTCAAGATTAGTTAGCTAAAATAGATTTTTTCTTATATAACTCAATCACTGACTTTAAAACTTTCCTTCGCACCATTGCATGATTGCTGTTGGACCTCCATATCAATGGGTATTGGCTCAATTTCTGTGTCAGGGGCCATGACATTCCCATGAACAGCCAAAGGTGATTCATAATAATGGCATCCAGCTCACACTCAATTTATTGTCTTTTCCTTTCTTTGGATGGCAAGGGGCTGACACTGACCCGTCCTGCAATTTCTATTCAATACCTCCTCTCTTTATACCTTGACATTATTCAAATTGAAAAAAAAAACAACAAAAAAATCCCCAAAAGCCAATCGCAAAATAAGTGACTGGGATTCCCGGTCACCTCTTTAATTTTATTTGTCTTTTGGTAACTGAAGCTCAACGCTCACTTGTTAGCACACTCATCACCTGATTTAGGGCACAATGGTATTAGAAAGAGTTACCCCATACATTATAACCCATCCTTCATTAACAGATATGGAAATACTCATGAAGGTAGCAAATCTGCGCACTCACTCACCTGCAAATCGCCTCTGTTCTGGAATCTACAATGTCATGGGTGCCTGTCACATAGATGCAGTTTCGAATGGGAAGGGATTTACTCAGGTGGGCAATCTGAAAAAAAAAACCGGACAGCATAAGAAGGTAAAGATAATATGAACTCTAACAGCAAAACAGATTATCTCACATTCATGCTTCATCAGGATTAGAATTTTTGGGAAGGAAACATAACAGATTAAAGAAAGTAAAAAGTAAGAGATTGTTCATGTCTCTTGTAACATAAACTTTCCAAAGCAAAAGGAGAAAAAACAATCAGTTAAATTCTCTTACAGACTTGGCAAAAATACAATTTCTGATCGAATTCATGTATATTGATATCTTTTGTCCTTTTCAATTGATACAGTTATTCAGTATACTAATGGCATATGTAGAAGTATAACAAAATATTATTTTTTATTTGGAACAGAGCTCAATGCCCTCAAGAGATTAGTAAATTCAGATGCAATCTTGAGCTTTTTTTCTTCTTAAGATTATATTTGAGATTTTTGCAACATGAATCATTGCAGGAAATACATTTTTTTCCCCATGGAAAATAAAAATTCATGGGTCAGTTTTATTGTTGATACTTACAGCTAAGTCAATCTTTGCCTCGTGGCTTTCAAAGTCCAAACTCTTCTTCCCTGTTGGGTCCAGCAGTCTCTCTACCCGGCACAAGATGGTGTCCTTGAAAGTGCCCTTCGTCACATTCTGCATGACAACACAAGGAAACATTTAATAATAAGCAGTAATTCACAACAGACATTGGTAACAGCCCAATAAATCAAAGATTTCAACAATCTACAAACAATGGATACTCATTCCCCAGCAACCCGCAGTGTCCACACCAACAGTACTTACTTGTGTAATTAATAATTTCTTTTTCTGTTATTTGTTTTCCAATTGGAGAAGGATTACCGAAAAAGTCACCATTACCATGGTCGTCAAAACAGATAATAAAAAAAACTTTGTTTACAGAAGTGATAAGGCACAGAAGATGGAAGAGGACTGGACACATCCTCCACATGGCATGTGGTACACCAACGAGAATCGCTATGAGATGGGACCTGAGAAGGGAAAAGAAAGAGAGGAAGGCCAAAAGAGACTTGATGAAGAATGATGGAGAGGGAGAGAGATGGCAGATATGGGCTTACCCGGGATGGAGATAGAAAAGATGTCAAAAGATAGACTGATGTGGAGAGACTTTGTAGCTGCCCTCAACACCAGTATGCATGCAGGAACTTAAGTAAGTAAGCTTAAAGAAAGACTGGCTTTTACACTTATCAAAGTCCTTCATATTGTTTTTATGACCAATTTGGTACACAATGAGGAAACACAATAATTGAAGCCAACGAAAATCTTAAATATTATTCCCAATGCTAGACAATTATGTAACAACCCCCCCCCCCCAAAAAAAAACCAAACAAAACAAAACAAAAAACAAAAACAAAAAACCAACATACAATGGATTCTTCTGATATGAAGACAATGAATAAACATACCTGCAGGTATTTGGTTCGAATCAACATGCTCAGCCATGAGGGAATGTCCACGTCTTCATACTTAAGGGGCAGGATCTGTTTTCTTTGCTCACAGTAAAACACCTGTTGAGGAACAAAATTGTGAGGGTCAAAGAGGGGTTTAAAACCCATTTGGGATTTAAAACATTGAAGACTAAATTAGCATTTAAAAAAGAAGATGTGCACCAATTGTTTATCCTAGACAAAACAAGCCATGAAGGTGATTGCTATAGTGATGATGATAATTGTTGCTATGATCGTGCTAGTGATGATAATGATGATGGTAATGATGAAATAGCTAATGATCATAATATGTCGTCGCTGTCCAGGAAAACGCAAGTATGTCAATTTTTTCAAAAATTTTGTATTCGATATACCGCAATTATTTCCCTTTGCTGATCTAATGAGTTAGGTGCTGTAGGAGTATCTGTTTTCGTTTTCCTCTTTTTAACATATATATAATATGGAGTATGATATTGTTTGTGGTAAATTGGTACGTTGGTCTTTATAAATGAGCAGATCCTACCAAAGCAACAGCTTAAGATCCAGCAATACCCTTTGCATTTCTCATTATGTCATGCAAGATTAGGTATGGTGGACCGATCCTCTGCCTGTCTTCATTTCTTATGATCCAGAGTTCTTCTCGGCTCCTTGGAGCTGGGTCCCGACACTGCTTCAACTATAAGAAGGGATATGGATAACAAAACAAAATAGTATGCTATCGTGTCAGTCAAAATATTTTTTTTTTCTCCTCATGAGAAGTAGTGTTTTTGACATACTACAGTTTTCCTGGACAAAACGATGTACAGTTATAGCTCTAGTTTTAGTCATTTCCAGGAAATAATGAATGACAGCTCTGCACCGAGCCAGTGTTCTTCCTCACCTGTTGCCGGCAAGTGCGAGACTTGATGAAGATCTTGGATAACACAATGATGACCAGAAAGGCCCTGTCAGTGGCTTCCTGAAACTCAGAGTGGCACTCTGTGACCTCTGACTGAATGCTTGACCCTGGTTCAAATTTCAAAGTACTGCCTTTCTTCAAGTTATGGGCATACTGTATTTCTGGGGAAACATGAAGAAGGATTAAGAATAAACAGAAGCAGGCCAACATCTTGATATATAGGATTGTCAAGGAGTAGCAAACAAATTGAGAAAACCCTTGATCTTTTGGGTCAAATTAAGAAGTCTAATTTTTTCATGAAAAAAAGAAACCCCAACAACATGGAAAATGCTTTAGGACCCCTTACAATAGTCATACAAGATGCATTATAATGAGTTGTGTTTGCAGCCAGGGTTGTCCCTATCTTTCCCCAGGACATACTCCAAAGAAAAAAAATCCTTTATTGCAAAGGAAACAAAGTAATAATAACAAAAGGAATTTCCATCAATCATTTTTCTTGTAAAATATTATTAATTTTATTTAACAAACACTGCTTTTTGGCTATATGCTGGCTGCTACACTGTTTGAAACAGCATCACACTAATCTTTTTGTGTCCATACCATCCTGGGTGGGTGTGACCACATCGCCATCTCCCCAATGTGGCCCTTCTTTCATGCTGGATGAGATCCACACAGAGTAACTGGCCTCTTCCAGCCAGCTCTTCAACTGTTGACCCTGTGAGTGGATAAGGGGTGATGGAAAGGGGGGGGGGGCATAAATTAATTAGATATCATGATATAATCAGGTTGGTAACAACACTACAGAGACAAAGATGCCAATTTGAGACATGAAAATAAAGATAAGATGGCAGGAATAGTAGACATCAATGCAATGGGGAAACAATGAAATAAATAAAAAATGATTATATTCACATAAATTAGAATTAATTAAAATAAACAACACTGCTCAGTGTCAATAAATCATTCAAACTGCACCCAGGAGTAATTCATTGACTGGAGGATTCATGGTTAAAAATTAAGTCCATCTCCTCCATAGCAATTTCAAATAAGAGCGAGAAGTGGATAGGGCATATTATGATAGTTCTGGAAATGGTGTGGATAATGTAACAAGAAGAGATAAAGCCACAGAAGGCTTACATACACCATGACTTACAAAGAGAGCCTGCTCTGGATGGAGACAGATGACAATCTGAGGCCCTCCCAGACTCTCATCACTATCCTGCATGTTGAAGACAGCATTAGAGGCATCTGGCAGGCGCCCTGCAAACGTCTTCATCAGGGTTTTCTATGCAGAAAATAACATAGAGAAGAAATTTTGTAAAAACCAAGCACCATACATATCAGTTTCTTAGCCAGACAATTTTTCAAAACATAACTAGAGTAGTATATTGCAATGACTCAAAACATGCAGCTCATATTTGCAAAAATATTTTCTGGGGAATAAAAGTTAGATGCTTTTGAAAAAAAAAAAAATAATCCAAAACATCTTGATAAAATGCAGAAAAAAGACAACTTATAAGTTTCCTGAGAACAATTTTGAGGGAGTTTTGGCAAAAAAATGATTTTCACGCACCAATCTACTTATAGCAGGCTTAGAAAGCACAGCAAGACTTGACTTGTAAGCGTTAATACGCCTGGCAAGTTCCCGTGACACATACTGAACGCAGGTTCTGTCCCAGTGGCGGATGTCGTAAGCTTGAGCCCCCTTGCCTGACATGACCTCTGGTAATGGAAATAAATGCTGATTAATGAATATTTTTTTTAATAATATGATGTGATAAAATGCTATTTGTTTCTCTTCTACCACAATCTGTAACTTGAATAACCAAATTTTAAATAAAACATACATTGAAAAGACCATAAAACATCAAACAATGGATTACAAGGAGAAACCAGGTATGAACATGAATTGAAAACTACATAATCAAAACGAAGATTAAAAAACTTTTGATTTCATAATTACTCATAACACTTTGCAAAATATGACAAATAGTGCAGTAAATGAGAATAACACAAATATGAACAACAAAATTATTACTTTTACATTGCAGCTGGGCTGGTTTTTGTTGGAATACAGTGAATCCGTAAACACAGATCACTAGTTATATCACTGAAAGAGATAGTTGAACTAGAAGAGAAGTGAAACCCCAGAAATCTATCTGCTCTCATGCACATAACAAGAGAGACACTATAAAAATGCTGTGTCAACGAAAGACAAGGTCAGAAGAGGGATCACACTACTAAGCAGCAGTATTTTTAGGTGGTGACGTTTGCCTTTGCTGTTAAAGAAGCCCCGGAAGAGTTTGACTGACCATCCTGAATGTACTGTGGAGTTTTCCAGGAGATATACTGGGTGGTGGCAAATTGAATGGCCAGGCAGCGTGGGGGCCATTCTTGCAGGAAGCTGATTGGCAGAATAGCCTTGCCCAGCACATCAGCTAGTTTTACCTGTATTAGTCAGACATGAATGAAGAACTATCAAAGTCAAGCTCCCACAGGAATTTTCATAAGAGAAGGGAATTGTTTCATCAATGTTTTGATTGTAATCATGAAAATTACATCAACAGATCAAGTTTATTAAAAAATTAGGTACATCATTCAGATTAACAAAAAATAAAAGTTTTCGAGTTGATAACATGAAACTTGAAAAATTAGAGTCAATTTGACTGTCAAGATCACTGATGAGGTAACGGAAAAAACAAACAAACAAACTACAAAATGAAATCAAACCAGAAAGAAACAAGAACATGCTGCTTTCATTATTTCCCCAAAAAAAGCATTTACAGCCTATGGCCTAAAGCCCATTTATATGATAAGTCATGGTAATGCAAAACGCATCAAACCTTCATTTACAGCCCATGGCCTGAAGCCCATTTATATGATAAGACATGGTAATGAAATATTATATCAAACCTCTCTGTTGGTCCACTGGGTCTCCCCGTATCGGGGCGTGACGAGGGGAACAAACACTTCACAGTTGCTGACAGCGTAGTTCAAGGAGTCCTGCCAGTCCAGCCCTGACTTGATTTCATGGACATCCTGTCCACACACACACACACACACAAACACACACACCACAGACACACACACACACACACACCACAGACACACACACACACACACACCACAGACACACACACACACACACCACAGACACACAAACACACACACCACAGACACACACACACACACACACACACACACACGAAAGTTAAAAATTAATAATTCCGTGGTAAAAGTAAAGTACTGAGTGGCCATTTTGTTCACAATTACAACCACTGTCCTGACCATTTTTAATCCTGAATTTCACCATAACAGCAAGGGACTTAAAGTAAATGAACATAAGAGAAATATCAAAGAACTAAAAGTCAGATGAACCAGAGGCAGAAGAAATAAAATAATTCAATGTAACCATAAACTTATTTTTCATTTTCATCGTATTGTATTTCTAGCTTCTCTCCATCATTTCAAATAATTTTGGTAACACATGCAAGACATTGAACCGAGTGTTATAAGCTTGAGAGCAAAGACTCTTGCTGGTTAATGTAAACATTTTTAAATAGCCCTTTAAATAGTTTCTCTCTTTAACTTACCTATTCTCCATGGAACAGCGTAACACTTTTTATCTCCTTGCCCAAGAATGCAACACTTGGACATTTTTCATAAAAGAAAAAACTGTAGCAAACAAGCGACTAAACATCTTTTAGCAGGCTTCTGACACCTGAAAAATCTTTACGAATGGGCGCAAAGAATGAGGAATCACCAGACTCACCAAGTACACAGAGAATCCCAGGTCAGTGAGTGATTTCTTCAGGTTCAACGCATGTTCAGCAGCCTCTGCCCTTACGTAGCTGATCAAGAGTTGTTTCCCTTCTTGAACACCATTTTGCACCAAGACTGAGCCATCAGTCGTGCTTTGCCTCGATGCGTCTTTGCTTGATGAGAATGATAACCTAAATCATGAAAAGATATATATTATAATAAATTAGTTGTAGTCACAGCATTGACCTTACTAAGCATCAGTTCACTGCATCTTTCAGATACTGAAAAACAGACTGAATGTGAATTGTAAAGATAACAAAAGATAACGAATCAATCTATCTTATTAAATTCATTTGCAAATAAACTAAAGAATTAATATCCCTGAGGGCAAATGATGGCCAATAAAAGATTAAATGAAAGTGTAAAAATCATGCTTCTCATTTCCTTCAACAGGTGCATGCATAGCTGTAGCAGATACAGTCATAATAAAATAATGGAGATATAAAATTTGGTCTAGAACTAACTATCCTTTTAATATAAAAATTAAAACTGCCAATGCCTAGAACAATGAATTTTTAGCGAACATAACCAGGAAACACATCTTATCTGAAATATTTTACATTCAGCGTCTAAAGCACTCATTTATATTCCGTAACTATGTTGATGCCTTAATTAAAAATTATGTCGCAGTTATTCATTTGTTAGGATCACATACAAGTTACAATCCAAAGGACTCATAATCTGTAATCAAGTGGATGCCAGAATTATGTCACAGCTATTAAGTACGATCATACACAAATTACACACCAAAAGACTCATTCATAATTTGTAACTATGTTCATGACATAATTATGTCACTGAACTATTCAGTAGGATCACATACAAATTACAGTCCAAAGGACTCATGATCTGTAATTATTTCAGGATCATCTCAAGGGTTATTCAATACAATCACATGCTAGTTATAAGATGGAAAAATCTAATTTCAAATGTGTTTCATTACATCCTGAAATGCATATGTTGTTGAAACAAGTCAATGAAGGGAAGATCTGGAGTTTTTTTCTTAAAAAAAAAAAGGAAAACACTGTACCTTAAAGCTCACAAGTTTTGAAGCAAGGTAGATCAATGGATTCAAGTTTCATTTTACTTTCATGAAAATAAGTGTTCATAGGCACATTTTTTTTGTTTTTTTTTTGTTTTTGTTTTCTTTTTCAATAAATTTTTAACACGAGAAAAGAAAAAGTCTTTAAAAAAAAACAAAAAAACTCCAGAGGCATGAACATAAGTCAAAATTCCCAATCAGTGCACATGCAAAGGATGTTTACTCATGTTAGTGACAAGGCTTAACAGAATTTTTTTCTTCTTTTGACAACAGAAGGGTTTGGAGACATAACTGATGGGTGGGAGAGAAGGTAACAGAAGTATTGGACAAGGGGGCAAAAGCAAAGCCTTGGTGATTAAATAAGGCTGAGGCAGGGCAGGTCGGGGATTGAGTAGGGAAAAATTTGTGAAAAAAGGCACTTTAGTGGAAAGTGTTTTAATGTAAGACTTCATTTACCCTTTGTGTAGAGTCACACTTTGCCCCTGTGTACACTTCAGATTGCTAAGTAGAGGAAAAAATTTATTCTGTCTTTAAAAAAAAAAAAGTCATACAGATTCTAAGTCATGGCAATAGGATAACAAAGCTATTCATTGTCATTCTCAGGATTGGAATAATTCTGAAAATACAATTTTATTCAACCATTTGTCTTGTATGTGAGTGCAAATGATGATTGAAACATCAATTGTTTTGTGAAATTTGGAACCTACCTGAGGTTTTTTACACGGGAATGATCAAGAGACCCTAGAGCTTTTCTTCGAGAAGGCAGAGTTTGAAAGACTACTGAATCATCTGTCTTTGTGATTCGCCTCACATTAATACAACCTCCATTTAAGGCTTCAATCACTGTCATTGCACTTTCTGGAAGTTAAGAAAAATATCAAGACAATTATTTATTGTCCTCAATGGAATTAAAGTTATTTCAGAATGTAGGTCTTAATGAAAAATAAATGATAAATTTAAAACAGACATGTGCCTGATAAATTATCAAAAAGTACATTATGTTCAAATAGCCAAAATGATTCAGATATACCATTTACTTGATTTTTTATTCAAAGCCAAACTTGAGTATTGCTTTTGCAAACAGTGCATTAAAAAGGATTCACCTTTGGCAAATGGCACAGGGGATTTGTCATTGCAGAGTATATGGTATGTAAGTGACTCATTCTCCAGCTCAGGTATCTGAATTAAAGAAAATAAAAGCCAACAAAATGAAAATACACACGCACACAGAAAACACACTATTTAAACAATGCCTTATTTTCAAAATTCAACTGAGAATATACAAGCCGTTCAAAACTTAAACTTAATACCTATTTAACAATATAAATGGAAATAAAAATGGAAACAATACCAATAAAAAGCTTTTTCAATCAATTTGTGTTTCAAACTTTTGAAATATTATGATATGTTTTGACTTACTTGACTTAAGCCTCTTGATTCCACTGGGAACATAGGGCCGCATGATATGTTTTAATATAGGCTAACCAGGAAAAACACTTAGAATTTTGCCTCAGTGTTGCTTTTAAAACTTAAGTTCTAAAGCAACTTGAGTGATATGGACATCAAGAGCATGGTGGGAATTGTCAGAGAAAATAAGACTCGGCACCAAGAAAATGTCAATATTGAGGGCATACAAACAACTCAGAGAAAACTTGCTACATGCAAGAGTCAAGCAATCAAGATCGTGGCTTGTGTCTAGAGTGGTGATGCGTAGGGTCACTTCCCAGCTCTACTACCCAATGTAAAATCTCTGGCCATGTGCCCTTAGGTTAGGCACTTTCCACACTAACCTAATCTTATCAGAGATGGATGTAAAGCTAGGAGGTCCCCATGGTTGTAGATCAGACAACGTTTTCTCTGTCCGAAATATTGTAACATGCTTAACAGGCAGTTAGTCTTGACACATGTTAAATGATGGTTGCCTGCCAGGAATATGGTATTGTAAAGCACTCAGAGTATGGTGATGACTGTGAATAAGCGCTATATAAAGGTCTACATCTTTTTCAACAAGGCTGCTGTCTGAGGTAAATTCCAAATTAATTCCTACAAAGCGGCTCATCCATACTCCACACGGGGCATTTGCTTACTAGCAGCATTGCAAGATGTTCTAATAATGGCATAATCACTAATTGGCCATAGTTAGTGCTTAGAGCCTGTTGTTCTAATGGGGTTAAGGTCTATACAAGTAAGTGCTATCTATCTATTTAACATTACAATGGCTTTGGCCACAAAGGAGATGGAGAAAAACTTTTCTTGGACCTAATAAACCTGAAAATGCTCTCTATTATACAGATGCATAATTGTGTTGTTTTTTTTAATCAAGGAAATATGCTGATAGTTTCGATTATCAATCATAACATTTGACAACTGCATTTTAAAAAAATTACAAAATGAAGCAAGTTAAAATAATATTCTTAAGAGTAATTTAAAAGAACAAATATTTTAGCACAGTAAATGGGCCACAAATAGCAACAATTAAAAAACTCTCTGAATGCTTACACAGCTGGAAATTTCAGCCCTCAAAGAAGACAGTTTGTCAGTGTAGTTACAATGAATAAATCCATATCGGCGCACCTGAAGCTCATCTTTAATGACAATCTTAGGTTGACCTTTTGAGGAAATAAATACAATGTTCTGATTCAGTTTCAGAGGATGAAAGATGATGATGAATAAGACCTTGTGGAGCGCTAAATTTCACTGGGGTGATCAATGGCACTTGAAAAGAAGACATTACAAGTACAAGACAACCAAAATCGATCCGAATAGTGCAGGAATGATTCTGTTTTTAGTTTTGATCTGAAGAGGGTTCATATGCTTGATGAATGTATGTCTTACATAAAATGCTACATGATTATTCATAATGCAAACAGATGCTAGAAAATCCATTTCAAGTCTTTATGTGTATCTGTCCACACAAGCAAACCTGTATTAATCCTTGGCCCCAAAGCCAGGTTAAGTTTCCTGTCATAAGTCAACACTAGCGATCAGAAGAGTGACTTTTATCGTAAAATGTTACACTTAAAAAGTTGTATAAGAGTTATAAAATATTACAGGCAGCATTTTTTTTATAAATGACCCACGTACTATTCCCCCAATTAATTGGTTTTAATTTAACAAATTAGAGACACAACACAAGTAGTTCCAGCATGACTCTAATTTCTTACCATAAGCGATAGTGATGGACAATTTTGAATCTTCACAAATTTGAGCTGCTCTAACACCTTCCTCCTGGTTAAATGCGATGGAATACCTGCCAATGGAGTACAACAAATGAGCTTTACAATCCTGAACTTTTTTTTGTGTCTGAAAACAAAAAGGATGTATATGTTAAAAAAAAAAAAAAAATTTGATAATCATTCCACTCAGGGAGCCATGGTTAGTTTTCAAGACATTCTTTATTCAACAAAATGATCATCACTCATATTCGACCAAGAACAAGTTGAACCTACAAAAGAGGCATTACTGACGAATAAGACCATATTGGATAATCCTGGGATGACAAATGACTTTTAGAAAAAAATTAGCAGAGCACTGTGTAAATGAAAAATTAAAATTTAACTCTGTTGTTCCAGATAGAAATTAAGTAGTGAAAAATCATTTTAATATTCGATTCTAAAAAAAGGAAAAAGGTGGGGGAAAAAAAGAGAATTTTTCCATCCCTGGATAATGGAAGATTAATACCTGGCTGATGTACAGAACTGGAAATTTTCAGGTAGTATATGTGGCAGCTGCTCTTTCATCTTTTTCCTCATGCCAGGCAGACACAGAGTGGGCCAGCATTTCTGCTCCACGACAACCACACCGAGTGGTGTATCTGAAGAACTGTCCACATGAACTAAT
This sequence comes from Melibe viridis, assembly GCA_039654465.1. Lineage (NCBI taxonomy): Eukaryota > Metazoa > Mollusca > Gastropoda > Nudibranchia > Dendronotidae > Melibe > Melibe viridis. The sequence continues at coordinate 389 of JBCIKM010229235.1, read as the reverse complement.
CTTATGTTGATCAATTCCACGTGTTGAGTGGCAGTGTCATTTAGATTGCTGAGAGTTCGGGAGCTGAGCATTTTCATGGTGTTTTCAACTATATTTCATATACAGGAAACCAAAAAGTGATTTAGATTGAGAGTCTGAAGCTTTTTCCTCCAATATAAAGTTTTCATACTTCAAAGTGCGAGTCCTTGCAAATTAGAATGACTGTAAATCTGATGGAAAATAGAAAAAAAAAGACCTTTATGACCTAGAGACCAATAAATAGCTACAAGAAATTTTATCTACATGCTCAAGACTTTTATGAACCAATTTAAAAAACAAAGTGACTATTCACAACCGGTTGTGAATAGCGTTTCAGTGGGCCTCAGCGCTATTCACAACCGCTCGACCTA
>JBCIKM010229126.1:0-12416 GCA_039654465.1 Melibe viridis | reverse complement strand
ACCCGCTGCCTTTGGAGGGTTTTCACCTCCTGCCGGCCCGCAGGGGACGTATTATATTCCCCGGGTCCCCACGGGGGTTTTATATCCTAAAACGTTCAGTATAGTTTGTCTCTGTTTTCCCTGTGGAAGCTTTCATACTCGTCGCCTTTCGCTGCCTTCCATATCCATCTTCTAGCAGCCTCCATTGTATGCACTATTTTATTTTTCTGTTTGTTTTTTTACTGGTGGTTTTAGGGCCCCACAACACACGAGGGTCATAGAGGAGCCCAGTGAAATTTAGATGATAAAATTGGTTCAAAGAGGGAACAGACCAAACCACAAACAACAGAGAGATGATTTACATTAGAAAATGAATATCATTGACACCACCAGAGATGATTTACAATGACAAAAAATATCATCACTCCAAACAAGAATAAACAATGGCAATCACTCAGAACAGCATAATGGTCCAGGAAGACCTAGGGTTTTTAAACCCCATTTGTGTACAAAAGCAATCAGTACGTTTAACTTGTCACCCTATAGTTATGTACCAAAAGGAATGAAATAAGGGATGACCATTGAGTTCTTTTGTTTATTTGTTTATTGTGGATTTTTGGGCCCCACAACATACGAGAGTCACAGAGGAGCCCAGAGGAAAGGAAGATAAAAGAATTAGTTAAAATAGAGGGAACAGATCAAACCACAAACAACAGGGAGATGATTTGCACTAAACATAATAAATATCATCTCTCCAAAACACATATCGACACCAACGAGAAACTATTTACAATGACAAAAAATATCATCCCTCCTTACAAAAATATTACATATAACAGCATTATGGTACAGGAAGACCCAAGATCTTTTAACCCCCTTTGTGCACAAAAGCACTCAGTATGTTTAACTTGTGACCAAAAGACATGAAATAAGGGATGAGCATTGAGTTGCAAACAAGACAACAAAAAGAAAACATCACAGAAATGGGGAAAAACTAAAACGATAGCTTCAGTGTAAAAGAAAAAAAAACAGAAATAGAAAAGCGCACCAGGGACTCCCACTAATTATCTGTCGCAGTTGGAGGGCTTTCATATCCTGCCGGCGTGCAGGGGACCTATTGTATTTGTATTCTCCAGTAAACCCCCTTTGTGTACAAAAGTACTCAGTACATTTAACATGTGACCATACGGTAATGGACCAAAAGGCCTGAAAAAAGGGATAACCACAGAGTTGCAAACAAAACAACAAAAACAGCACATCACAGAAAAGGGGAAAAAGTAAGACGATTTAGTGTAAACGAAAAGAAACAGAAGTTGAAGTGCCCACAAGGGACAACAGTCCACAAAGTAACATTTGTTTGTTGGTGGTTTTAGGGCACCACGACACACTAGGGTCAAAGGGGCGCCCAAGAGGAAAGTAAGATGATAGATAAGTTCAAAGAGCAGATAAATCGACCCTACCAGAGACATTTTTACAGAGATGATTTACAGGGGGAAAAAATATCTTCTCTCACAGATAACTGACAGAGAGATGATTAACATGGAAAAAATATCTCCCACAGAAAAAAGCAGACACACACATGAACAAAGGAAAAACAGGTAGAGCCAAGACTATCTCATAGAACACAAAATAGCAGTGTTTGTTTGTTTATTGGTGGTTTTACGACACCACGACACACGAGGGTCATAGAGGCACCCAAGGGGAAAGTAAGATGACAGATTAGTTAAAAAAAGAGCAGATAAATCTTGACCCTACCAGAGACATTTTCACAGAGAGATGATTTACACGGGGAAAAAATCATCTCCCACAAACAAAAGACACACACACAGACAAAGGCACAACAGGCAGACCCAAGACTAACAGAACACAAAATAGCAATACATGTGTGTTTGTGAAAGAGAGCACTCCAGAGAGTGCCAGAAAAAACAATACGATAGCTTTAGCTAAAAGACAAGAGACAGAAGTAGACCGACCAAGGACAGTGGCGGGAAAAATGTCTTCATCTGTTGATTCATGAACAAAACTATGGGAGTTTAGTACTGAAGTTTTATGTTGCCCCTTTGGCTTTACAAACCAGCTATAAGACAACTGGGTGTAAAAGGCCTGGGGCCAAAAATAGCAGTGTGTGTGTGTGTCTTTGTGAAAGAGAACACTTGAGAGACTGCTGGATAAAAAGCAAGATGATAACTCTAGCTAAAAGAAAAGACACAGAAGTAGACCCAACAATCAAGGATAGTGGTGGGGTTAATGTCTTCATCGGTTGTTTCATGAACAAAACACTGGGAGTATTGTTCTTACTTAGACACCAATGAAGCTTTATGTCACCCCTTTAGCTTTACAATCCAGCTATGAAACAACTGGGTGTAAAAGGCCTGGGGCCCGTCCACAAAGTAAGACAATAGATTCAGTGTAAAAGATAAGAAACAGCAGTACAAGTGCCAACCAGGGATACCTGTCAACCGCCTGCAATGACATTTGTTTTCAAAAGGTCGTTATTAACTAAAGAGCAACATAAGAAAATTCAACTCCTAATTCTTTAAATTTCAATGAAAATTCTCAAATTTTAATACCAAAGTGATTTATTCAATTCAAATCCATCAATGCAAGATACAAGATATTCAAAACATTGACAAAAAAACAAAATTTTGATGGGTGGATGTCTTGATTTGATCATATTGCTGATCAAGCCAAGAAGAAATTGTTTGTTTATTGGTAGCTTTAGGGCACCACGACACAAGGGTTATTGAGAAGCCCAGTAGGAAAGTAAGATGATACAATTACTCAAAACCACCAACAGGAGAGATGATAAAAAAAAAAAAAGACATACCACATCGCTCTTAAGATATATATTGATACCAAAGAGTATGACTATAGACAATGACAAAAAAATACCTCTCAAAACAAAAATAATGGCCACTACCAGTAGCAGCATAATGGTCCAAGAAGACCCAGGATCTTTAAATCACCTTTATTAACAAAAGTACTAGGTATGCCTTCCTTGTGACAGTGACCCTGTAAATATGTAACAAAAGGCAAAATGGGTGATGACCACTGAAATACAACAGAAAAGGAGAAAAAGTAAGATGAGAGCTAAAACTAAAATAAAAGAGATAAAACAAACAGGTAGAGGAGCCCAACAGGGATGACCATCATATGTCTGCTACCATTGGAGGGCTTGCACCAAAATAAAAAGATGTTTTTGTCCGTTAGCAAATATTAAAGTGAAAATTGACAAAAAAAACCCACACCAGCATATTACAAATGTGGTTTTAGTTTGTTATTGTTTTCGACAACATCAATTTAACAATCAGATGAAGTGATGAAGTTGAAAAGGGAAAGAAATATTTGTGGTGAAAGGAAAGCTAGTCAGCTAAAACTGGAGAAGTGTGAAATCTCGTGGGTGGCAAGAGTCCAGGGTCCACGTGGGCTGGTCGTGACTTTGAAGGCATAGAGTGAGAGTTGTATTTTTCTCAAGAGCAAAATTTTATCAGTCAAAGTTGATTTACAATGGACAAAATTTAGAGTTTTATCTTATTTTAGTTTTCGTTTTTGATTTGCATCATGCTCTTAATCCCGCTAGGTTTCAGCCTGAAAGAAAGTATGCTTACTGATTTGAAAACACTATGATGTAGCTGATAAAGAGATAGTGGAATAACAAAATAAAATTCTGATCATCAAGAAACAATACTGGTGTTGAAATGATCTTAATTACTGCATGATTGGAATGTTTATGGCTTTAAGATTAAAAACATAGAGTGATCTTCATTCAATGACATTTTATCTGTACAAATGACACAATTGTGAAGCAATGACCAGTCAGTCGCAGAATATTCAACAATAGTAGAGCAGGCATAAAGTCATATGCAAAAGTAAATTCACACTCATTGGAACCCCCATAATACTTAAAGGGTACAAAACAATCCTGTATTAAAATTTGTGATAAATCAATAAAAAGCACATTCAATTTTCAATCCAATGTCCACGAGTCGGTGTATCTCAATGCTTTGTGTGAAAGGAAACCTAGATTTTAAAAAGTAACAAAAATATTAACACAAATTTATTATTACTTTGAGGGCCCTGCTTTTTCTTGATGCAGGGAAACAATTTGCCTCTGAGTGGACACAGTTAATCGGTCAATTTAGTCTGCAGTGAGACTATCCTGACATCTCAAAGAAGCTGGTGGCATAAATCATCTCCGTTATGCTGAGGATCAAGATGATTAACATCTCTCTTCATATAAAAGGCAACATGTCCTTCATTGGACCCATGTCAAGGCTGACTACTTGCTACAACAATGTCTGAATTGGTTTTTGTTGTAAACAGACTAGTCCAGTTCAAGCTGTATTGATGGAGCATTTTCATACATTACAACTGTTGCTTTTTCGTTCACTCAGAAAAAAAAGGAACATGTTCCAGGGAATATCCTAAATTCAGTACTGTACTTGCGCATAGATTTGCAAAGCCAGAATTTTGGTTTGTCATATATTCTAAAAATTGCATATTTTGCTTCAATTTAAAGATAGAAGGGATACATTCCTTCAGTAGGCAATTAATTCATCCCAAAAATGCTACAAAACACAATGTAATGCTTATTTGTTTGTTTGTTTATAGGAGGTTTTATGGCCCCATGACACACGAGAGTCATAGAGGAGCCCAGAGGAAAGTGAGATGATAGAATTGGTTAAAAGAGGGAATAGATCAAACTACAAACATTAAAAAATAAATATCATCTCTCAAAACATATATCGACACCACAGAGAGATGATTTACAATAACATAAAATATCATTTCTTACTACAAAAATAAACAATGGCCATGACAAATAACAGTATTTTGGTCCAGGAAGACCCAGGGTCTCTTGAGCCCCTTTGTGTACTGAAGTACTCAGTACGTCCAACTTGTGACCCTAGAGTTATGTACCAAAAGACATGAAATAAGGGATGGCCACTGTAACTTAAACAAGACAACAAAAACTGGACTCAGGACAAAAAGGACTAGGGGAAAAAGGAAGACAAAAGCTTCAGGAAAAAAGAAAAGAAACAGAAGTAGGGTTTTACGGCCGAACGACACAAGGCTTCATACACCTCCACTCAGCAAATCCCAATCAATGACAGATTAAATTCTTCCTAATGAGGACAGGACTATAATGTTTTTGTAACTCAATGCAGCCTCTGATCTGGAGAAAGCAGATGTGAAAGTTTGACAAGGAATAGTCTTTAGTACTACCTAGCAGGCAAAAGCATCAGTCAAGGGCAATTTAAAATTGTGCAGCCTTTGACTGCAAAGCTTAGGCAGAAAAAGTGACAACTCTGAGCAATGAAATGAAGCGGCAAAATATTCAAAATAATTGGCACACAAGCAGCATTTTTAAAATCATTTAAAAAGAAGAAAAAAAACCCAACAAACACTAGAGAAGAAGAAAATCCAATTACAATTAATATAAAATTTGGTTACAGAATATATTGAAGTGACTTCACTTTTCCCTAACTTCTAAGGCCCATGAGAAAATTACAGATATAAACTTTAAGATGAAAATAAACTCTTACTTCTTATACAAACCATAAAATCAGAGTACTCATAACAAACTTATTGTACTCATTCATCTGTAATATTTCACTGACAAAATACAAGATAATCAAGGAAAATTGTGGTTAATTGCACTATTTTCTCTTCCCCTGTGCAATGTAAAATTTGGCAAAAACCTCCCCACTAAAGGCATAGTCAACACGGAGAGGAAAATCATAAGTACAAGTAAAGCACTTAGGAACAGTAACATCAGTTCCATAATAATGAGAAGGTGTCCATTCTGTCAGCTATGTATATAAAACACAACATCAATGAACAAATTGATCCTTTAAAGTTGAATGAATTCAATTTATAATCTAAAGAAGCAAACCTTCTGAACAAACAGCAATATGAAAGTATCAAGAAACTCTTCAAATATTATTTCTTAACATTGAAATTGAAATAGCTGTACAAGGGTTGCAGCTTTTTATCAGACAATGTCTCAATTTCGATTCATATCATCTTCAATTAAAACTTTGTTGTTGTTTTTTTTTTCATTTATAATTGATGGAGAAGCATTTATCCCCAACTATTATTATTTACTCCAGTCACATTTTATTTTGCATCAGACATGTACATATCATTTAAGACATTTGTAACAAAAAGTCAAAGGTATTTTGAAGAAATCAAGCACCTACTTTGATCTACATTTTGATCAAGTTTGATACACTCACTGCATCAAAGCCTTTTCAGGTTTGATAGCATTATACTTTTTTCCCCCTTTTCCTTTTTATCACTAGTGCTGAATGAGATAATCCAAAATTAAAGATTAAAATCTTACAACTATACTTTCACACTGAAAATATCTTAATTTGGAAACTATTATTTCAACGAAACAACTGCCAACCACCAAATTTGGAGCATGACTAGTATGGACCCTCACAACAGTGATGCCAAAAGTCCTTTGACCACTGCCTCAGGCAGGCAAGATAATAGCGAGAGTGTCTTTTGCTTCTAGCTTCTTTCCATGGCTTTGACAATTGAGTTCAAAGCAGATGACAATTCATGTTCCCTCTCTGATGAAATCAAACTTTCTTTCGCTAAAAAAAATAGCAACATGAAGGGTGTCCCTTAGCTGCATACTGTTACCAAAAGAACTGGATAAAACAAGGCAGACAGTCACCTTGTTTGTTTATTGATGGTTTTATGGCCCCACAACACACGACGGTCATAGAGGAGCCCCGAGATAATAGAATAAATTCAAAGAAGGAACAGATCAAGCTACAAACAGCAGAGAGATGATTTACACTAAGAAATAAATGTAATTTCTCAAAACACATATCTACACAACAGAGAGATGATTTACAATGATAAATATTATCATCTCTCCTTACAAAAAAAAGCCAATGCTCATCAGCCACAAAAGCCTTGTGGTCAGGAACACCAACGATCTTTTAAATCCCCTATGTGTACAAAAGTACTCAGTACGTGTAACTTGTGACCCAGGAGTTGTATACCAAAAGGCATGAAATAAAGGACAATACAGAAAAGAGGAAAAAGTAAGACGATAGTTTAAGTGTAAAAGATAAGACACAGAAGTACAAGTGAACACCAGGGACATCAACCTACTGTCTGCACAGCCACCTTGACAAGAATTAGAGTGTCAAATACTATATAGTGAACAAATTTTCTAGTACAATGAATTTAACAGGGAAAGTGATGCATTTTATGCCTTAAGCCTTCCCTATTGAATAGCCTTGGACATCTGCCTGCAAGCCACTCGGATTGCAACAGATTTAGATTTAAAATATAAAAATATTGTCTGGTCTACGGCAATAAAGTTGATATTTTTTTTAAATATTTCTATACAGCATCAAAACAATAAAGAAAATTACATGAACAGGAAAATATTATAAGACACATACAAAGACAGTGGAACTGTTGGGTTTAGATACTCAACATCTGTAACTTTCCACAATTCCAGTCTCAGCTATTAATTCCTTAGGAGAAACTCTCATTCAAGTTTCAAAATCTTCTCTAAATATTCTATCAAAATCATTAACGTCCTGAAAATAAGCCAAGTGGAACTTTTTTGATAATGAAGTAAACATACCACCAATCTGAAAAGAATCATATTAATCAATGTCTCAAAACTATAGTAATTCAAAGGAAATTTAAATTTTTAAACACTGAAGGAGCATCTCATTAATAAATATGAAGAGAAACAGAAATTCATGTCACGTCTGGCTAGACGGCAGTGGGTCTGTACAGCAGCTTTGACATCAGATGCAACCTACAAAACATTTGAACTTTTAAAAAAATGGCCTGTCGCCCTGCAAACAAGAAGGTGCAGCAGCCAAGGCACCCATGAAAGGAACAGACTATTCATCAAACTTACACTCAATGCCAACTGGAATCACCTAGTTGTCCATGGCAAACCACAACCGCCTCATTGAGGGTTTGAACCCATTCCTTCGGCATGTGAGTCGAACATATTGACAACTAAGTTACCAGTATACCTTGTTAAGTGTACAAGTATCAACTGCAAACTCTGGCTGCTTCAATGCGAAATGCAAATGAATTTGATGGTTTTGTTTACACTGTAACTATGATAGTTGCTGAATCAAACTGAGATCAGAAAACATTCAACTGGAAGGTCACTTCTTTTGCAAGCTGCTTCTGCTTCTCAAAACTTAATCATCCTGCATGCACAGTACACATTCGATTTTGTTCACTTTCAAGAGCTTTTCTTTTTCACTAAGATACTTTTTAAAGAAGATCTACTATATATATATATATATTTCTCTCATGAATTACCCACAAAGTTGACCATTAAGTGACAGCAGTATCAGCTACAAAGTTCAACTTAAACTCTGGATACATTGAAAAACAAAACAACTATGAAGTAAAAGCAATAGGAAATAAATGAAAGGATTCAGCAGACAAAGTCATCTATGTCAAAGAAAAGTAACAATATTTTAAAAATCACAATGATCCGTGATAAAGAATGATTGTAAGATTTGTGGAAACAAGGCAGCAATTTGCAACTTGCAAGTCAACAGATAGCCTGTTTCTGTTTTTGTTTAGTTTCGTTATTTCAGAGACACATTTTTGTACACAAGATTAGTATGGCAGACACATCTCAGTTTTCTTCATTCAACTTCAGCAGCTTTTCCCCTCAATTTCCGAACTCAAGACCATTTTCAAACTGGTTCTTTCTGAGCCATATGTACAATAAAGACTTGACACAAATTCTCTCAAAAAACTTTAAAGAGATAAGACAAAACTATTCCAGTAAGAAAAATATACTGCAGATCCATTGAGCATTTTGTCCTTCAGAACTCAATTCGGCTTTCACACCTCACACATTCTGATTCAAGATTAAATTAAATATGAATTGATCTTCAAAGCAAGTGACTGTGCTTAAAAGAAATTCTCTGTTTTTCGATAAAGTATCTTTAAAATTGTTGTAACTCCTTACTTACATGCATGTATTGACCATGTATCTTACAGACAGGTATTGACCACTGTATCAACACTACATCATATTTCCAGTGTCAACAATTTATAGGGCCACAAACAGGCCATACACAACCTTTTTCTTGTAATCATGCTCACTCAAATTATGTCCAGTGACTGAAAGTCTATTTTTTTCAAAATGATTGAATGGATATATGCAAAGCATTAAATGTCTGAAAACTAAACAAAGGCTGTTGAAACAGTAGTCTACAAGGTAAAACATTAAATCAACCTGTCAGAAATTTAACTGTCCACAGTTTCAAAAAAATCTGTGTCTTTAATAATCCAAAACCGTTTTTTACAACCTAAAATAAAAAAAAACCAACAACACTATTACAATCTATCTACCTCCAAAATCCTCTTCCTTTTCTCCTGGAAATTCTTTGTCAAAGTCTAAATCATCTTTTAAATCATCATTTTCCTTCACATCCTTTGCCTCATTTCCTTGTGCTGATACTTTTCTTAGGTCAGACAAAGACTCTACATTCCCTCTACCCATCATGTCTTTCTGGTCAGCTGTTCTCTCAGCCATTTCTAAATCGTCATATCTTGAATTTGACTTTTGCACATCACTTAGTCTATACAGTTCTTGATTAACATTCTTAGTGTCTTTCTAGTTAACTTTATCAACAACTGCGTGATTCGTCCTCTCTAAGCCATCCTCTACATTTTTCATATTTAAAGAGTTGATAAATTTCCTTTCTTGGGGTTTCGAATCACCCTCTCCAAACCCAACTGCTTGGATTTTTTTTGCAGAATCACTAAACATGTTGCCAGACACAAGGGCTCTACTTTGAATCACGCTTCGCAAGTTCTCATTTCCATCATCCTGATCATTTGATTTCAACTTTGCATCATTGTTTTTGTTCTCTTGCTTCAGATCCATTTCATTTTTTGCAATATCTTCAAAAGGATTACCTTTTCTTTCCAAGGAGGAAAGTTTATGAGCATTTATTGCTTGCATTTCATTGGCACCAGTTTGCATTTGAACCTTTAAGTTTCCAGTCATCTTTTGATTACTAAGATTAAGAGAGTTCTTTGCATTTGTATTGGCAACCAAGTTGTGCTTCACTTGAGCAATAGCTTGCTGAGCTTTATATCCACCAACAAGATCTCTACCTGCAAGCCCATTCCCTGAGTCGGATTTGAAACCCTTAACTCTTATTTCTACATCATTCTGCTCAGGTTTCAAGACTGCAGAATTTGCATTAAGAGGATTTTCTGATTCCCTTGATTTAAGCCCATTAAAATTAACACTCTTTACATGATTCTGAATTGCACTGGATGCGGCAAAAATGTTTGCATTTCCATTCATGGATCCTCTTTGTTCAAACTTCAAATTACTTTCTGCAGGTTTCAGGGGGACTATATTTTTATCCTGTTGAAAGTTGCTGAATTGCTTTGACATGAGACTTGAGTCTTTTAATTCCAGAGCATGTTTACTCATCTCAATGTTTGTGTTTTTAAGATTAACATTAGAACTAAAAAATTCCTGCTTGCTAGGCTGCTTATTTACACCTGGTGATAAATGTTGGTTAATTATATCAGAATTAGTATTTTTATCAAGACCAACTGGTTTTGAAGTTATGGCAATCGCTTTCTCTGTAATAATTGGTAGATTTGGTCGTCTTGCCCAATGATTGTTTTTAAATGCCAATCCTATCTTGTCCTCTACTTCCTTAATTTGACTTTGCATCTCAATTATATTTTCCTCCACCCATTCCTCGACTGTGTCTGGGGAGTAAATGCGACTCAGCTCACCCTCAATTACTGGCCTGATTTGGATCAAGTTAGAGTTTAGGCTGGATAGCCTCATACTCAGTACCTTGAGCTGCCCTGGGTTGGAATATCCCCTTTTGAGCTGATAGTTGGAGAGCCAGCCAGACCTGCGATCCTGCTCTTCAAACTGTTTATAGCCCCAAAGTTGCTGTACAGCATAGTAAACCATGTGACCCGGAAATCTGTGGGAGTTGGAAAAAAAAGTTGTTATTAATCAAAATGCTTCTTGTGTTGATCTGATTAAAAGCCTGTGACAATAATTGATGGACATGATAAAAAAAAAGAAATTTGTTATCTCAGTAGAGAATAGAATTGGCCATGATTAGTTTTCATTATGGAAAGTACTAAACACACTCCATTCTCAATGCAAAAGTTTTAATGCAGTTTTCATTCATAAATATTTGTGCAACATCAAATGAATAATATTTACACAAATTAATATTGTGGAAAATAACATGGAGTGTCACCAAATAGAACAAGAAATAAAACCCAGACAATTAAATTAAACACATAAAAATTAGCTGCACATATTTTTAAACATAATATGTATTTGTTTTGCTTGTTTATTGGTGGTTATGGGCCCCATGACTCACGAGGGTCATAGAGGAGCCCGGGGGAGAAAGTAAGATGATTGAGTAAGTTCAAAGATGGAACAGATCAAACCACAAACAGCAGAGAGATGATTTATACAAAAAAAATAAATATTATTTCTCAAAACACAAATCGACACCAAAGAGAGATGATTCACAATGACAAAAAAAATATCATCTCTCCTTACAAAAATAAACAATGGCCTTCACAAATAACAGCATCATGGTACAGGAAGACCCAAGATCTTTTAATCCCCTTTGTGTACAGAAATACTCTGTACATTTAACTTGTGATCCTGCAGTCATGTACCAAAAGGCATGAAATAGAGATGAGCATTGAGTAGCAAACAAGACAACAAAAACAAGACATCACAGAAAAGGGAAAAAAGTAAGACGATAGTTTCAGTGTAAAAGATACCCAGCAGACACCTGCAAAATTGACTTGGCCTCACATTTCCATTTAAATAATAAAAATTGGCTTTTGATAAGGTGTGGCTCACCGACAATCTTGAGACACAATGGCTTTTCTGTCTTTCTTGTTCAATTGAGGGAATCCCATCTCAATTAATCCACTGCAGCTCAAAATGTTGCTGGTTGTCCTGTGAGTTTCCTGTAATTGATCATTGACAAATTGACACATCTAGTTACAGTTTTCAAAGAGGGAGACATCAAATAGCTCATAAATTTATTTAACTCCATTAATTTAATTAAGGGGCCTGATGAATGTAAAACAGCGAGAGGAATCGCATCAACTGAAAACGCTGAACATAATCATAAACCGCAACTTGCACACATTGTGTACACAGTACAGACAATAAATAGTGTTGTAATTTCTGGTATACAAGCTGTAATTTTGTCCTTGTTGTCAAGCCTGGGCTACACACTGATGAAGATTATGCTAAGTCTTAAATGATAATAAACATCTAATAATAATAATAATAATAATAATAATAATAATAATAATAATAATAAAAATAATAATAATAATTATAATAATAATAATAATAATAATAATAATAATAATAATAATAATAATAATAATAA
>JBCIKM010229017.1:0-12417 GCA_039654465.1 Melibe viridis | reverse complement strand
CTAAAAGGATTTCTTTTTGTCCCCTCCCCCCCCCCCCCCCCCCACAAAAAAAAACAAAACAAAAAAAACAAAAAAAACAAAATATTTCTTTATGAAGAATTTTCAGTGCACAATTTATCCTTAGAATAAGAGAAAAAATAATTGACAGGAGTTTCCTTCAAGACGTTGATGAAAGGCAAGAAAGTTAATATCATATTACAAACATTGCCATGAAAATTGCAAAATTTAAATGGGATAACCCGATTTTATTTCATATTGTAACAGATCAGCCCTGCAAGTTTTGTGCTATCATTTGATGTGTCGGACGAATCGATGACCCAACGATTGCTGGCCCGGGCAGTGACCAGTGGACGTGTGGATGACAACGAAGAGACCATCAAAAAGAGGCTCAAGACATTCCACGACATCACGCAGCCTGTAATTGACTACTATGCAGCCAAAGGGAAACTGAAATCTGTACGTCCTGTTTTAATTCAAATTGCGCTGGTGAAGAACTTACTGTTTATTGTTTGTTAATTGCTACTTTTAGGGCTCCATGACACATGATGGTAATAGAGGAGCCAACTGGGGAAAGTAAGATGATAAAATTATTTCAAAGAGAGAACAGGCTCAAAACCATAAACAGTAGAGAGATGATTTGCACTGAAAAATAGAAACCATCTTTCAAAACACGTATCGATGCCTTGCTTTGATATGAGGGATGATTTACAATAACAAAAACTATCATCTGTTCTCCTCAGAAAAACAACCAATACCCACCACCCATGACAACATAATGCTCAAGGAAGATATTTATTGAAAGAGAATCATTTAATTTAAAAGAGATACTCTTTAAATTTATGGGGAAAAAAAGAGTTTTGTTGCAAAATAATTAGACTTTGTTGAAAAAGGCTTGAAATAGGAATTATAAACAGTAAATGACTGCTATAGAGAACAGCTTGGGACATTCCAAACAAGTTCTTTGTATTAGGAAATTCTTTATATCAGTCTGGATTTGTGAATTTACTCCCCATTAGTGCTTCAAATCTGTTCTTTATAACTATCATTTTTTTAATAAGAGTATGCTTTATAAGTACGCTCTACTGTCCTCCATAACCACTATTGAAAGATTATCATGCACTCGGAACTGAATTTTGTAACATTTAAATTTAACCCATTTGGACGTTTTATTGTTCAAATAATAAATTTAGTTGGTACAGCACAAATAATGGGTGTAGTTGTATCAAGTGTGTTAGTAACTGTTTCCATTACTCATCTTTTTCCCCGGCTGCCAGGTGAAAGCAGAGGGAGGGAAGGAGGAGGTGTTTGCACAGGTGCAGAAAATATTTGATGAGGAAGAAGGTAAGAGTGTCTGACATACAGGGATTACAAAAAAAAATTCTTGTTAGGGTGCATAATATTATAATTGCTGCAAATAACTATGCATGAACCGTTGATTTAATTTTTTCTTAACTGCAAAGCCTACTGAAAAGGAGTATTAAGTTCAGAACATAACTTGGTGTCTTGAAAACATACGTTTGGTCAGTACTAATGTACTAAGAGTGTTAGACGATAGACTAATAAATGGAAAGATGTCTAAACTTCCTAGAAATATTGTTTCTCCAAACAATTTTTAGAAAGTGATGGAGGAAAATGGTAATAATAATAACAATAATAATGATAGTAATAATAATAATAATAATGATAATAATAGTAATAATATAATAATAATAGTAATAATAATGATAATAATAATAATAATAATGATAATAACAATGATGATGATGATGATGATGATGATGATGATGATGATAATAATAATGATAATAATAATAATAATAATAATAATAATAATAATAATAATAATGATAATAATAATAATGATAATATAAATAATAATAATAATAATAATAATAATAATAATAATAATAATAATAATAATGATAATAATAATAATGACAATATAAATAATATTAATAGTTATAAAAAAAAGTAATAATAACAATTATAATAATAATCATTATTATGATATAATTTCTGTAGTGCTGAAGTCTCGAAGTGCTTCAATCTCCACTATAGAAAAACAGTAAAACTGTATATTTTTGTATGCCAACAACCAACAAAACTTTGACAATTTTCTAAACCAATCCCTGTCAAAGATAGAAATCTACAATGATATCCAGTATATACCAATCCCTGTCAAAGATAGAAATCTACGAAGATGTCCAGTATATACCAATCCCTGTCAAAGTTAGAAATCTACGAAGACATCCAGAATATACCAATCCCTGTCAAGGATAGAAATCTACGAAGATATCCAGTATATACCAATCCCTGTTAAAGATAGAAATCTACGAAGATATCCAGAGTATACCAATCCCTGTCAAAGATAGAAATCAACAAAGATATCCAGTATATACCAATCCCTGTCAAAGAAAGAAATCATCCACATGATTGGTGACAGAGAAGTTTGGAAGCCCTAGGGTCGTCAATGCCAGTGCCAAACATGACTCCCGGAGAAGAAGACAAAGCTTATGATAGAGATTTTCTAGAGATGCTGTGCATTTTATTTATGCACAATGAGTAGTGCATAGTTGTACTTAGTCATTTCAGTTATGGAAACAAATAACAACTTGGATACAGCATTTAAAATAAACACTACCTCAAGGATCACTGACAAAGCAAGACTCCATTTTTTATTGCAAAACCTCCTCATCTTCCATGAATTATAGTCACAGCAGATAAAGGAGGAATTTATAATTATTCATTGGTAACTTATTTGGGATTGAAGAATTTAAAAAGTCTGAAGTAAGAACTAACCTTTGCATTATTTTCTTTTTCATTCTTTTCTTTTTACAGCAACAGCCAAGGCTCTTAAAGAATGCAAAGTCGTGTTTGTCATAGGTGAGTTGGTGATTAGATTCTAAAGACCAGCATGCTCTGAATTATTAGGCCGTTTAGCAAAGGTGGAAATAGCATATCAGCACGCTGATGGACCCAAACACTGTCACATGCTGTGTACAGAAAAAGTAGGTGGCAGAGACCAGTCTCTGCACCCATTAGCTAACTGTTATTTTGGCCTAAAACATGTATGTGTGTTTGTGTGTGTGTGTGTGTGTAGGTGTGTGTGTGTATGTGTGTGTGTGTGTATGTATGTCTATCTGTCTATATGTATGTACTACGTACGTACGTACGTACATATGTATGTATGTATGTTCGTATGTATATATAAATGTATGTATTATAGCCTCAATGACAGTGTTTTCACTCTTTCCACGCCTTGCCAAGCACTTAGAGCTGGTTAGTTTCTGGAACTTATAAATAAACTGCATGACCATTATCATTGTTAATAATATTAGAGAAGACAACAATACAAATGGTCTTAATGCAGTGTCTTTGTCTGTTTATTTGGTATTTGATAGGAGGTCCTGGCAGTGGGAAAGGGACGCAGTGTGCCAACATCGTCAAGGACTACGGGTTCTGCCACCTCTCATCTGGTGACCTGCTCAGGGACGAGGTCAAGTCGGGGTCAGACAGAGGCAAAAGGTTAAATGCCATCATGGAGAAAGGAGAGCTTGTTTCTTTGGTGAGTAATTCTAGTAATAACCACATTGGGGTGTTTTGGCTTTTAGTTTTAGCTTTGTCCAAAGGAAAGGCTGGGACAAGCCAGAGAGCAGCCACATTTTGGTCATGATGACACCAGTAGGAATTTAAACTAATGACCATTGGCATTGGAGTCTGGTCCCTTAAATCTCAAAGGAGTATTGCTGAGCCTGGTAATACGATAATTACAACAAAAGAGTGGCAACAGTCTCATAAAGACAAAATTCAAGTCTTTAACATTTTCTGTCTTTATAAGTCTGTTGCCACTCTTTTGTTGTGATTATCATCTGACTCAGTTCTGACTGAGGGACTGAGCCACCATCTTTTCATGGCACATCAAAACTTGATTTTTTTTCAGGATGGGTTTTACACACACATGGACAGTATTATTCAATCTGGTCTCCCTGAAGTAGTGAATGTAACTGTAGCAGAAAAAAAAGTAGCATTCTAAGTATGTAATGATACCACAGATGTGAAACTTAGTCACTTTTGTTTGAATTAATAAGCCGATGGGTGTATTTCTGGACAACTATGATTGCCAGGCAGGGGAGTCTGGTTTCTTTCTTTCCAGATTGCTTTTACTAAATTTGAAGGTAGTTTTTAAAAAAAAAACTTATTTCATGGTAAGGAAACACAGTGCTGACTTGAGGAACTTTGAGCAAATGTCATTTCCACTCTAGTCCATCAAATGCAATGAAATTCAAATATAATTGTCATTATTTTCCAACATAATTCCATCCACAGTTAAAATTTAGATGCATTATCATTTCTAGTATTTCTAGTTTAAAAAGTAATGATTGTTTAAAATAAAAACAACAACTAAAATGAAGAAATATTAAATGATGGGACATAATTATCCTTAGATAGCAATAGTTTTTTGGTTTTTTTTGCTTATGCCTCTGTTTGTGAATATAAACTGTTCAGTGGCAATTCCTACTGAATATAGAAAATGTGAAAGCGGTTGTTTAGGTTGTCTAAAGTGAAATATAAGATTTTCATGTTTGCCTCAATGGACTGTCGTGACGTGACAAAATTCCTTTTGCAAACTTTCTTTGCACAAATGACACATGTTTGCTGACACATGTTTGTTGTTGCCTCAGGATGAAGTCCTTGGCTTGCTGAAAGATGCCATCGTCTCTAACCTATCCAAGACCAAGTGCTTCCTCATTGACGGCTACCCCAGGGAGCTTGACCAAGGCCTTCTATTTGAAAGATCGGTACGGATTTTTTGTCGCACCAGAACCATGGGATTCTTTGTGATTATATTCAATTTTGCTAATTTTCTTTCACAAATAATCTTATAAATGCATGTTTCATGTCAAATATGATTTTGCCATGATTTCCTAAGTTGAAGCCAGTTATTTTTATATGTGTGTGTTTTTGTGCGTGTGTGAATATTTTAAAGATCCCTGAATTCCATGGATTATGTTATTCTAATGGGTGGCGCTTTTCTTCCTTGCTTAAAGTTGTTCAGCTCAAGGAGGAGAGATGCGTTGGGAGGCTGAGGACCACCTTTACATCTCAGATTATTTTGCTCTTATTTCCTGTGTCTTAGGGTCCTGGGAGCTCTACAGCATGGCAAAAATTGAAAGTCCTTTAGTTCAGCATATGACTTACGTTGTGTTATCTTTATCCCTTCATACTGCCTTAGCATTTCAGGACACAGCTCCAAGAAGCTGGGAAAAACTCTGGATCACAAGAAATGAAGACAGGCAGATGATCTGTTCACCTTGCCTAATCTTGCGTGACGTAATGAGCAATAAATAAGGGGTATTACTCGATCCTAAGCCAAAAAAGGTTGCTATTACCTTTGGTGGTATCTGATCATTGAGAAAGACCAATGAGCCAATTACAGGGCATTATATGGCTTTTCAATTTCTATTTATTCGCATCCATGTGAATCAAACACACTTTAATGGCTTTGACCTCTTTTACGATCCAATCCACTCTCAGATTCTTGCCTTTTGTTTACCAAAGAATCTTAAACAAGAACAAACTGAATAATATGGTCTGGAGTTTGCTGGTGTAATTATTCATCTATTTACTTATTTATTTATCAATCAACTCTTAGTTTTGATAATGGCAAGAATTATGAAACCAAACAAAATGCCCTTGTCATGTTGACAATAAAAATCTGTTCTATTCCAACTTTGTGCCATTCTTCTGATGCTCCAAAATTTTGTACTTAATTATTAATGAGAGAGGTTCTTGGTCAAAATGACTGCTACTGCTACTGTTATTGGCAGTCTTTCCAAAATCTTAGCAATATATTATATATTTCCCTGTCCAGGCTTGAGGGGGGTTATGAAGTAATTCACAATTTTACCCAGTCCTACAAAGATTGGGTGGACACACACAGGATTCAGGTGTGAAGAGAGACGGGGAATAACGGTCCCCGTTTGTTTCTCGAGTCATACGAGGTGTGTCCAGGAAAACTGTATTATGTTAGTTTTTTCAAAGAAATTTCATTCGCTATACTGCAATTATTTCCCATTGTGAATCTAATTTACTTCATGCTGTAGGAATATCTGTTTTCATTTCTTCTATTTGACATTTAAAATATGTCCTTTTGCTGCTCTTGAAACATAGTCACTTTAACATACTACAGTTTTCCTGGACGGCAATGATATGACCTTTTACACTTAAGTTTGCCTTCTTCGTATTGATGTTATCATTAATTTTTGGCTGTTCCTGTCACTGTCTCAGATTGCAAAATGCTGCAGTGTGCTGTTCTTTGATGTGTCGAACGCAACCATGACCAGCCGTCTGCTGGAACGTGGCAAGACCAGCGGGCGTGTTGACGACAATGAGGAGACCATCAAAAAGAGGTTGGCAACCTTCCATAACCAGACCAAACCGGTTATTGACCACTACCAGAAACAGGGCATTGTGGAGAAGGTGAGAATTTTGTTGTTTATGGACAGATGATTTTCTAATTTTGAAATAGTTGATGAAATAAATTTTCCTCTTTTGTATATAAATATTTACTCAGATCTGTTGGGGCTAAATAGGTTTTAAACAAAATGTAGAGAAAACAGGGAGTATTGCTTACTCTTTCAGTCCATTCCACCTGTGACACCGCCATGGCATTTTGTGCAGGGGTCACTCCACTAGTGACACTCTCATAGTGTGTTCTTGCATTTCATCATTAATTTCCCCTCACTTCATGTCTTCATTTCTTTCCTATGGGAACACGTATACTTATACATATTAACCCCATAGCAAGACTGCAAAATTTGAAAGTGGTTGCTTTTGTAGACTAGAAAGTGGAAAATCTGCAACAGTTTGATCTAAATTTCATCACTCCTGATGACATCTCGCATTAGAAAAAAATTCATATAAAATAACTATCTTTATAAAACATTGATATCGTAAAATGGGATTAATTTTCAGTCTTCTTTTTTGTCTAGCTGAATGAATCTACTGTGTTGATGATATTGTGGAAGCCTGGAGAGTTGAAAAAATGTTGCATAAAAATCATATCTTTTTTCCGTTTACACCTTTTTTGTCTCTTGTAGTCTTAAAACTACAAAACTCTGGTCAATTGTAATTATATCAGCAGATACGGTTTTTAATCCTTTATCATTTGATTTATATATTTATAGCATTTGCACAAGTAGTTTTCTCAAAAAAGCTTGAAAACTACCAATGCCTATGAGTCAGAAATGATGAGAGAAAATAATCATGTCCAGCACCGAACAAAGTTATGAGCGGAAAGCGTTAACTTTTGTCAATCATCATTTTAAAAGTAATTAGACATCTATTAGTACCAGGAAACAACCATCATAGCCTAAGGACTTTACAATTCCAAATCCAAGGTTGATGATGATGATGATGATGATGATGCATATTCTTTTTCTTCTTTTTTTTCCTCCTCTTCTTCTTCTTCTTCCTCCTCCTCCTTCTTCTTCTTCTTCTTCTTCCATTAACTTAAATACTTTTCAATGCTGAATACTACTTCTAATCCATAATGAAAAACTAAAACAATACAATCTGGTTACTGATATTTGCAATTAAAAGCTTAATATTATTGTAAAGTTTGTTATAATTTAAAATAATAGACAAGTTTTTGAAATTTTCTTTTTATTTCCCCTTTTTTTGTTCCTGACATTATCAGATTTCTGCAGAGAAGGACATCTCAGAAGTCTACGTCTCTGTCAAGAAATTCATGGACTCCAAATCGTGGTAGATTCGTAGCCAAGGCAAGGAAAGATGCATCAAGTGTGCCAAGAAAGCAATGAGCAAAATTAGGACTTGTTTTTTTTTTTTAATTTTATCATAAAATTTACCTTTAGATTTGTGTACATCTATTTAAAAAATAACATTTTTACACCCTGGAAAAAAAAAAAAAAATGAGTGTGGGAAAATTTCTAGTTTTAATGAAAGTACATGTTTTATTTTACGACATTGTAGAAATGATATAAAGCCATCAATTAATAATTATCATTATAATGAAATCATGTGCTGAAAAAATTCTACCTCGGTTGTAAAACTATGCTAACATTTAGTCATGAGAATTTATAGAGCATATCCAAACAGTGTAATTGATGCATGTAGCAATAGTCAGTCTTTTGGATCTTTTCCTCCATTTGAAATGTTTTTTGCAGAGAGATCAATATCACTGTCAACTGTCAAACAAAATATTCTGATTTCATATCTGGTATTCACACTCTCAAACCCTATGACAAAGGCTTAGGTTTAAGATACTTTTGCCATATTTCTAAGCACTCTGTTGATGCTATGCTGTCATCTAGATTTGAAAGATTTCCCTAGCTTCTTCTGAATTTGTGGGCATTCATTGTTTTTGCAAGATGAAGTCAATCCAAAACACTGGATTTTGAATTTCAGCTTTTTAAAGAAAACTGAATTGCTGGAAATATTAAATTCAATATGAATGTATCATATGTACATCATATCCCTGCTATTACAGTGTGTGAAATTAAAGACTTTATTTTGTTTGACATAAAATCAGACATGTTTGCGATAATTCAACAAGACCTTTTACAAAGCTTTAAACTCGTGTTCCACATCATCCAAAACTCCTTTCTTATTAACTCCTCTTGAATCCCCCTCTCCCCTACACACAAACTCACACCCTTCCTTGTAACTTCTTCCCCATGTGCCTTTTCTGACTGGTGTTTCTCTACACAAATTGTTGATTTCTAATTTGTAGTGTCCTTATCTCAGAGTTGCAGGTTTTCCGCTAATTTGAAAAAATTCTGTCAATCTTGAAACAACTCCCTTATTTTCATCTTCTCATCATGTGTTGTTTTTTCCTTTTAGGTGGGTAGAGTCTGCACTAAAAGTTTTGTAATATGATTTCCAGCTGGATCAATAAAGTATATCTTATCTTATCTAAATGTTTTTGTTTCTTAGACAGTGCAACACACCTGCCCTTTTTTGAATGTTTAATAAACACATGTATAATATTGGGAAAAGTTGTGTAAAAAAAATAAAAGGTTGGCAATTTTTTTGGGACAGAGACATTTGGGATCAATGTTTAAGTTGATAATGAATATGTTGTTATCAGTGAATAGCGATACATTTTTTTTTCAGCAATTATTATTGTTAAGCCCTCCAAAAAAGAACTAAACCTGTAGATATTGTTAAAGAATGAAATCGAACAAATGCTATTACAGAAATATGGACATGTATAGA
This sequence comes from Melibe viridis, assembly GCA_039654465.1. Taxonomy (NCBI): domain Eukaryota; kingdom Metazoa; phylum Mollusca; class Gastropoda; order Nudibranchia; family Dendronotidae; genus Melibe; species Melibe viridis. Next base: position 3,177 of record JBCIKM010229017.1, on the reverse strand, counting down.
ACAAACAAACTGTGAGTATCATTTTAATGTCTTATGTTATTCCAGTAGTGTCTGCACACACTGATGAGTAGGTGACCTCATGGTGCTACAAATTATTTATTTTGTTCCACTTCCTTTTACATCTTTGTTTTGCAATAAGAAATCTCAATCCTGCACAGATCTGTTGTTTTTGTTTTTAAATATATTTATACAGACATGTGGAATCATTTTATACACTTTTTGCCCATTTTTAGATTTGAATCAATTGTAGAGAATACAGACTCTGGCTGTGAAGAGTTCCTCCACTGAAAACTGTGATATGTTGGATTTTGTTTGTTTGTCAAGTTTTGAATGAAATAATTCAATTTGACATTCACATAACAAATATGTTTTTCATCTGTTACTATTTTGCAAGTTTGAAAGAATCCTAACTTAAAGCCTTCTCAGTTTTTAGCCTAAGAATATTTTTGTGTATGATAAGTTTCTAGACAGTTCTCATGTACACTGAAACTTCTTCCTGAATGGCATTTTTTGAGGGGTTTTTTTATCTACAAATTAGTCCCCTTGTGTGTTGACAGACCAATTTCAACGATCCTGAAGAGAACAAAACAACTCCTGCTGTTTACAATTGTCACTATGCCAAACAGGCTCAGCAAGTCTCTCTGAACATGAGTAAAGTATTCTATGAATGTCCTTTCAGCGAGTAGTTTTTGTGTAATGAAACGTCCAGAGACTTATTGAAGGCATTAATATGTTGCTTGCCTTAGGTTGTTTTTTTTTCATATGCATGTCTGTGTCATTCTTTGTAAAATATTAATGTTTGTTGAATTTCTCTAAAAAGGAGCATTGACTTCTTACGATTTTGAAGTGACCCTATACTATGTACCTATTTGTTACATGCTTAATATTTTGTTATACAGCCCGATGATATACAGAAACACTTAACATCCCCTCTCCCTTCCATCTTGTTACTTAACATTAACTAGTAATCAAAGGAAAGTTTCAATGTCAAACTCTCTTAGCTGCTCAATCATTGAATGAAACAAATACTTGAAAATTATTTGAAAAAAAAAAAAGAGTGTTTTAACTAATTCATGATACAGACCTCTCAAACAAACAGTGATGAATGTCAAGGTTGAAAATAGCATGCAAGCAGAAGTCACTTAGAATCAATGATTTATGAATGAAACCGCTCTCTTCCAAGCCATCTCAAATTAATAAAGGTTTGTTGTTTTGATTAAAGCACTCTGAAAGCCCCCTTCATCACAAAGAGGATTTCATAAATACACCATCGCTTTCTGAAAGTTAAAGAATTTTACTTGTTACGAGAATTTCATGAGCCATATAAATTGTTTTATTGACCAAAAGGTTGGTGATGATGAATGTAGAGTTGTGAGCCAAAAGGTGAAGAAAAGGAAATTACAAACAGGAAACATAAAATAAGTCAATACACAAAGAAAAGAGAATAGAATACTCAAGATAGGACAGAATAAATCAAATATTATATGAAACAAAATTAAAGCGCTATTTACAAAAGAGGCTTGTTTTGGTTCTAGTTCTTTTGGCAAAATTTTAATCTTCGTTATAATAATAAAGCTTCTTATGATTTTACTTTTACCTGTAGAAACCACATTTGAATCAGCTCAAATTTAAAATTTCTTTCACTTTGTATAACCATAGTTGTCAATTTTATTTCTAAAATGAAAGAAAATGATGGTATACACACTGTAAAATTATTCTGTACTCAAAACTCAATTTGACTGATGATTTTTGACATCGAATGGTAAAATAATAGTTTTATCTGTCAGCACGAGTCTATTAATTTGTGTCAAGTCTCTCCTTTTTGCCTTCAGAAAAAAAGGAAAATTCTCATATAATGCTCAAGTTAAATTCAGTTACTTAGTTTGTAAATTTACAATATATTCTTACAATGTTCAGCATATAACATGTTCTTTCCTCATGCACTTGCCAAGATATATAAGAATAAGATAATTTCAGTATTGTTCAATGATATGCATTGGTATTTGCATTTCTCCTCATTTTGATATTTGCAGCAGTTTTTCAAATGTGACATCGAATCATGTGCAACCATCTGAAGTGAATATCCAAGTTTCACAAGCTCTCCTCAAGCCTGAACTGGCTTAATGTTTATACTTTATGTTACAAAATGATTGTAACTTTTGCAATGAATATAGTGCAAATTAAAACTTTAACTTGAACCTGGCAGTAATATGAGCAACAGTATGTATGAATGTAAGGCACATTTCTCTTATTGTTATACTTATCGTCCTATGTATTGCAAACAGCGGAAGACAAAAATTGCCACTTTTCAGGAGAACAGTTTCAAGATTCAGAAATGGTTGAAAGACTTTGGCAGACATTGTTTGTTTTGCTGTAAAATTTTGAAAACTATTGTTTGTACCAGCGGAGCAATTGTGGAAATGAAAATATAAATAATTTTAGAATACTGAGTTGAATAAAAAAAAGAAAAAAGAAAGAAATCCTGATTTGCCAGTTTGCGACACTGGATGATATTATTCTAAGCCAACAGCAGTAGCAGAAGCAGCAGCAGCAACATGCTATAGAGACGGGGCAGACTGGGTATTCAAGGTTACTGTAAGCATGTGGATGCTGCATTTGAAAGAATCGAAAAGTTAACATTGACCAGAATGTCTTGATGTTATTCCCATAAACCTAACTAGTTTTTTGCATGATGTTTGGTGAAGTGTTATAATTAATTTGCGAATGTAGTCACTAGTAGCCCCAAAGTGATATGTGAGAGCAGTCTTGTTTTACAAAAAAGAAAAAAATTATTATTTTTTTGTTTTCAATTAACAATTTTTACTATTAAAAAGTTTATACACAATCTATTTGTTGGTTGTTGCTGGTTTTCGGGCACCATGACACACAAGGGTAATGTTTGTTTGTTTATTTATTGATGGTTTTAGGGCACCACGACACACGAGGATCATAGAGGCGTCCAAGAGGAAAGTAAGATGATAGATTAGTTACAAGAGCAGATAAATCTTGACCCTACCAGAGACATTGTCACAGAGAGATGATTTACATGGGGAAAAAAATATCATCTCTCACAGATAAGTGACAGAGAGATGATTTACATGAAAAAAAAAAATCATCTCCCACAAACAAAAGACACGCATACAGACAAAGGCACAACAGGCAGAGCCAAGACTATCT
>JBCIKM010228906.1:2500-12422 GCA_039654465.1 Melibe viridis | reverse complement strand
GAAGGACCAGCAAGCACTCATCAAAGCCTGCATCTTGGAGGTGAGTGAAGAGGGAGGGAGGGAGGGAGAGAGAGAGATTGGGGAATAGAGGGAGTGAGAAGGAGGAGATGGAAGGAAGGACCAGCAAGCACTCATCAAAGCCTGCATCTTGGAAGTGAGTGAAGAGGGAGGGAGGGAGGGAGAGAGAGAGATGGGGGAATAGAGGGAGTGAGAAGGGAAAAAATGGAAGGAGGGACGAGCAGGCGCTCATCAAAGGCTGCATCTTGGAGGTGAGTGAAGAGGGAGGGAGGGAGAGAGAGAGATTGGGGAATAGAGGGAGTGAGAAGGAAGAGATGGAAGGAAGGACCAGCAAGCACTCATCAAAGCCTGCATCTTGGAGGTGAGTGAAGAGGGAGGGAGGGAGGGAGAGAGAGAGAGAGATGGGGGAAAAGAGGGAGTGAGAAGGGAAGAGATGGAAGGAGGGACTAGCAGGCGCTCATCAAAGGTTGCATCTTGGAGATGAGTGAGGTGGGAGGGTGGGAGGGAGATTAAGGGGGGGAGGGGATCGAGAGGAGGATTGAGGGATTGGTGGGAAGGAGAAGTGAAGAGAGGGAAGGAGGGAGGGAGAGATGGGAGGAGTGAAGGAGAGGAGGGGAGGACAGAGGAGAGAAGAGAGGTGGAGCAGAGATTGAAGCAGCTCTGGTTGTACCAACTACAATTAGCACATTTTCTTTGTGCTTTTTAAGTGCCCTTTCTCAAATCTGTATTTTCTGCAAGACAAGCACAATTTTTCTGTCTGCTTTGTATTAATAGCACATTATCTGTCTTTTTTTGTATCGCAAGCACATTTTCTCTGTTTATTTTGTATGAAAAGCACATTTTCTCGGCTTATTTTCCATAACAAGCACATTTTCTCTGTTTATATTGTATGACAAGCACACTGTCTCTGTTTATGTTGTATGACAAGTGCATTGATTTTCTCTGTGTGTTGTGTGTATGCCAGGTTGCCTTCCTGTACGACTCGTGCCACTTGATGCAGGAGGACGACTACTGGGTCAACGAAATACTCGGCTTTAAATTCAATGTGGACAGGTGAGAGTCCAACCCAGTCGAGTAAGAGTAAAGAATGCACGAAGGAATTAAAAGAAATAAATAAAGTTACTAAAGTTCGCTTGTTTGATCCCGCAGGGGAATTCTGTCTTCAGGATCTGTCCCTCAGGAAGACTAGGATAACCTTGGTGTCAGCCGCTTTTCTGCTGGCATATTGGCACTAGCAGGAATCAAACCTGCACCTTCTGCCTTAGGCACATGGAGTTCATGACTTATTTCCAACTGAGTTATAGAACATGCTGAAAAAAGAGCTTGGGGTTTTAAAAAACAAGGTTTTGTTTTTTTCCTTCTTCTTCTTTAGTTGTTTTAACTGACTCAGGGTGAGGCAGAATTTAACTGTCTTATAAGCGTGTGTAATGTTTAAGACACATGAAGTAGAAATCAAGTCTTGATAAGCTGTAGAAGCAGTGGATCTGTTCCCTAATGAAATTTGTGTTTGGTCATAATTTGTCATGTAGATTTATAAAGATTGTTAGTTGTTTTTTTATGGAAAAAGATGTATGTTTCTTAACAGTTGGAGATTTGAAATAAGTTTTTACCATTCCCCTCTCCCCCCCTTCCGTCGCACCCTACCCCTCTTAGGCTGAAGGGTGCAGGGGTCATCCAGGAAGTGTTTGAGAGGTTTCATCGCTACATGGTGAAAATCAAAGAAGCAGGCCTGACAGACGTGGAACTCTCCTTGCTGTGTGCCCTCGTGCTCTTTTGTCCCGGTGAGTCACAGTTCTATCTCCCTCCACCAATTTACTTTGTTGTGGTAGTTGATCCCTGTTGAATGCGGGTGGGATGGGCCAAAGTTAAACTTAAAATTTGAAATTCCTATCATTACTTCCACTACAATTATTTTCATATTTTTGTTATCATAATTTATTATTATTTTTTGTTTATCTTTTTATTGGGGGTTCTTGGGCCCCACAACACACAAGGGTCATAGAGGTGAGTCCAGTGGAAAGTAAGATGTTAGATTGGTTAAAAGAGGCAACAGATCAAACCACAAGCATCAAAGAGATGATTTTCTCTAAAAAAAAAAATAGATATCATCACTCAAGACAAATCAATACTAAAGAGAGATGATTCTCAAAGACAAAAAAATATAATCTCTGCTTACAGTAAAAATAGACAATAGCAGTCGCCTACAACAGTATTGTGGTCCATGAAGTTGTTGTTTACATTAATAATATTATAACACTTTTCTTATCATCATTTTTTTATTACAATGATTGTTACTATTACCCTCGTTTTCTATACAGGGGTAATGCTCATGATAATTTCATCATTATTGTTTATGGTGTTGTTCTTGTCCATCTTATCATTATCATTATAAATATTATTATTAATGTTACTATGCTGCCCTGAGCCCTTTGTGACGATGTTTTTTGCTTTCACAATATAATATATTGTTATTGATCGTAATATTTATTCTTACCTACTATTGATTCATTCCACTGTAACCCTCTGTGTTGTGTGTCCTGCAGACCGAGAACGGCTGGCCACAGTGCGCTACCTGGAGAACCTGTCCACCGATCTTGCCATGGCACTGCAGTGCCAGGTCATTCTCAACCACAGTGACTGCCCCTACCTCTTCTTCCGCCTCATCGACCTCATCATTGAGCTGCGCGGTATCTCCACCATTTACCTCAACGCCATCTTGGATTCTAGGGTGGAGAAAACTTGCGACATAAGCACCACATTCCCTCCCAACACCTCCGCCCCTTCCAGTCCTAGATCTGCACCAGGAGAGCAGGAAATAGACACCAACAGCAGCTCAAACATTGCCAAGTCATCTGGTGAGGGTGATAATGTTACCCGCAGTAAATCCCCGACTGCCGGGACAGTGATTGGAAATCAGACAAGTAGGGGGACAATCTCCTCAGTGGATTCCAACAGTGGTGGAGCAGTCACTTCAAGTTGTGGTGATAACACAGACAGCAGCGCTAAGAATCTCGACCTCACCTCACAACTGTATCATGTGATTATCAAGCAGGAAGACATAGGGGCCTCACCAATCTTGTTTCCATCACAGAACTCTGAGAATGGTGCTGGGAAGAATGATTCGGCTGAAAGGCAATCTTACATTGTTACTGTCGCGAATAAAAATATGTCAAATAAATGTAACAATTCCTTAAATTCTATTGATGAGTTTCTATCAGAGGTCATCAAGGAGGAGGTTCGGGATGAGTCATATGACAGCAGTCTCACATCCTCCCTGTCTGGCCCAACAATTCCATCCATTAGCTCATCCACATCTTCCATTAAAAATGAATCTACAAGTACTACCTCAATTAACAACAAACTTCAAAAATCCTTTGCTGATGAGACTAGCAATACAGCAGCTCTCCTCAAGGTCAAACCGGAAGAGGACTCTGATTTCGATGAAGATGAAGAAGTCCAGATTCTCCTTTCAGAAGTGACACTACCTAATGCCGGCACGGCTTTTGCAAATTCCATGTCTACCTCCTCCATTGACCACCACACTGCCAACAACCACTCAAACAGTGAGGCTGTCAACCCCAGGGGTGCCCGGCAAGTCCTCTTCCGACAGCAGCTCCAAACTCGGCGCGGCAAGGGCCATAGCTCTGCCTCCTCTCCGCCATCTACCTCCAAGTCCAATTCTTCCCCGGAGGCCATGAAGGTGCTGGCACCAGCAACAGTGAGCATGTCACCCTTGATGGAACTCTATTCTAATGGTCTCAAGCAGCCTCAGCTCAAACAAGTTTCAAGTTTTATGCAGCAGTATCAGCGGCAGCAACAACTTCAGCAGCAACTCCAGACAAACCAGCCCCAACCCCAGCAGCTATTGAGGCCAGCGGACATGGCCATCAATGTCACATCATCATCCACTGACCACCATCTCCAACCTCAACCTCAGCCTCGTCATTACATTGCAAGGTATGCACCAGCACAACCACCACGGTCATCCCCCCAACAGCTAACTCACACATACAGTAACCTCAACCAGCACTCAATGCAGCCTGCAATCTCCAATCCAGCTTTTCATTATCCACAGCAACCTGGCCTGGTCACTAACATCCAAGCCAGACCCAGCATGACCATGCCTACACCTGGCATCACAGGATTCCACCATCATCACCAGTCATCTCCCCTTGAACATGGCAGCTTGATACCCAATCCTATCCCTGCAATGGTCGGCAGCTCTAGAGCCGTTTTGAGAGAGAAGCCGCATCTCATCAAAATGGGCGACGATGGATCAATGATGGTGAATGGAAACCATGCTCCATTAGACATGTCCATGCAAAACAAGAACAGTAGCAGCAGTGCAGTCTCTAAGCCAAGTAACAGCAGCATCAGTAGTAGCAGCCACAGTGCGGGCTTCCCCTCAGACACGATGGTCCCCGTTTCTTTCAAAGGCCAGCCCAGCTACCATGACACCCATACCACTTCTGTCGGTGGTGCTGGTGGTAGTCATTTCCCATTTCTCAGAACCAGCCCAAATAATCCAGCCAGCAGCACTGGTGCCGTGTCCTTGAACTTGATACCCAACACTTCTCTTTCCCCATCCTCCTCCTCTTCTTCGACTTCCAGTGGTTATGAGACAGACAACACAGCGGCAAATCTGTACCGGTTCCCTCCAGTATTTCTCCAAAGACATCAACAGCAGCAGCAGCAGCAGCAGCAGCAGCAGCATCACCCAGACTTTCTGTCACCATCACAGCAACAACTACTTCAATCCCATCATGCACATCTCAGCCATCCATCTCTCCAGCGCCACCACAACCATCCTCTTTACCAAGGTCAAGGTCAGCAACATAGGGGTGCTACCTCTTTACCCCCAAGTCCCGGTGAACAGTCCCAGAATTCCCCACCCCTCGCCCAGGACCCCAGGGCTCGGCCTCGTGCCAACTCCTATTCCACACGAACATCCCGTCTCAGCCGAGATCTGATTAAAAAATTCCTCATTGAAGGCTAGCTAGTGTTTGAGTTGCAGTGTAATACATACCTATATTTATATCTGAATCTACAGTTCCGATGTAGTTGAATCATTTTTGCCATGTATGATATAATATTAATATTCATACTATGAAACCGTTGAGTTACTCATAGTGATATTTTCATCTTTTTACCAGGCTCTGAAATGTTTCATTTTCTAAGCGAACTGTAGTTCAAGTGAAGAGAGAGGCATGCTTGTGGATTGGTAGAAAATAGCTCCTCAGTCTTTGGACTCTCATCTGAATCTGTACGACATACAAAAGTCTTTAAATCCTTCTTTTGCTGCCTGTCTTGAAGCGTCAAATCGTACAATGTATGACTGCGATCTGGTTTTCCATGTGTGGAGTTTGTTAGATTTTCGTAGATTTAGAACAAGAGGATGTGTGAAATTCATCTCAAGGAAAGATGTTCACCTTTTAACTCGTGCATATGGAAGTGGTCACTGCAGAGAAACATTTAGTCTCTAATTTTCATCGTACTGAAATACAATATGCTGTGACAGGTACCTACCTGTTTCTACCCACGTTCCAAAGTCAATGCGGGAAACCGTTTGTATGTAAGACGGATTGATAATAATGATAAACTGTTTCCATCCATACATATGGAAATTTGTTATTATTACGACAAGAACATCAATCTCACCATGTGAGCTTCTCAGGCTGCAGCCACCTTCCCTTCTACCAGTCTGCCTGCAACGACACCAAGCCTTGCCCACGGTGTGTGTTTGCGTTGTGACGCTTCTTGACGTCTACTTTTGTTCTAGGGAGTTCTCCTCTCTTTGGAGTGGAATAACCTGCGGGCTGAATGACATATCCGGTGACCTTTTAATTTATTTATTCTCTTATATATGACAATTAGTTATAATGCTTTACTGTTTCCACTGATGAGCAATTCATGAAAGAAGACAATTTGTGTGGTTTTGGAGTTGTTGTTTGTTTACATGAATGAAAGAGAATAATTTAAAAGTGGAAGGAAGAACGAGAATGGGATAAGCAGACTCCTGTATGATATCAGAGAGAGGAGATGGTTTAACTATCTTAGAGGCTTCCTTAGAAATGATTAAGGGTCTCTTTTCCCTTGTGACAATCCATGGACTTTTGTTCAGGACTTTCAAAAAGGTAACCAAATTGTTTATCTTCCTTGGTCGATGAATGTATTCAGAGTGAAAGCCTTGAGTCTTTTTTGTTGCTGGACCTACCAAACTGGTTTTTAGATAGATAGTGGATGGAAATTAAAGATTACAATATCATAGCTGGCAAAATTTACAACAACAAAAAAAATTGTGATTTTGAGGCACATTCGAGTCTGTGATTGTAATTGGTATTTTGTGCTTTACAAGTGGATAGCACTACAGTGGAGAGATGATACAGTATAGAAAATTTGCTTAAGACGTTCCAAATTTGCTACATTTATATTAGCTCTGAAAGAGCAATCACAAGAAAAGATGGGGGCTTTAGCTCAGTGGTAAATGCAATCAAAAGAAAACACCCTTTTGTGGAAGCTGGCTGGCATTAAAGACACGATTACATAGAATGTTGAAGGCTCTTATCACATTCACTTTGCTACCATCCCAAACTTCAAGTTAGTTTGGATTTTTCACGTAGTTATTACATCTTCAATACCAGCTCTTGATTCTCAATAAGACCTGTTTGTGTGCCATAATTATTTCAATAATTTATTTTATTAGACCTCATGTTGAATACTATTCATTGAGTTATCTCTTATTCCTCCCTGGTGAGTGCCATGCTATTGTTGTGCCATTTGGAAAAGAAACTATCTTTCTTCATATTTGTTTGGTTCTTTTTGGCGCGGGTTTTTTTTTCGTCCAAACTTACGACTATGCCACCATATATTATGCATTTAAATGAATTTTCCTTGATAAAAAAATCACTACCGATATATATGTTGTTTTACAGAAAGCTGTGGCATGCAGTTGTGTTATTATAAATAAGTTAAGGAAGACAATTGGCGCAGAATTTTTTTACCAGCCATCTTCTTTTGAAGTCATACAATGATTATATAGGAAAGGCTGAAGGTTAGTGGGGGTTCCTGGTTGGCTCCTCCACTCTGTGTCTTATCTTTTGTTCTGAAGCCGTAGTCCTTCCCCTCTTCTATTGTGCTGTGGCTTTTTTGGTACCTTCGTGTTTGTTTCAGGGGTCATGCCCGCTGTGCCATGCCAACATTGAAAAAACAAACCCCGAAACAGGAAGGCAACTATAGGAGTCTTAAAGAAACTGGAAATCCAAAGATGCTGGTTACGGTACCAGCGGTGTTGTATTTGATTTTACTCTGCATGCTGGTATGAGTGCTTGCTGTGCCATATTATTGTAATGAATAGCATATTATAACTGTTCAAAACATTCTTTGACTGAAAGCATCAAAATAGAGATATACCTTTATTTTTCCTCCTCACAACCCGGTGTTCTTTTTAGAATTTTAAATCCCTGTGATAAGTCATGCTATTTCCATGTAAGGCAACTATTTTACCTTGAAATCTCACAATCCGCTGCATCAGGTCAAAGTTCACAAGATTTGAAAGTAAAAAATCTGAGCTTGCAAATGCTTACAAATCCTGTTATGGTAGTAGGTTTAGTTAGCCTCTGATACCATCTCTTCTTCTTTTTCTTCTTCTTTTTTTTCTTCTGCTTGATCTGCCTCTCTCTAGTGGTTGCTGACTGAGTCCCCTTCACACTCCTCCAGAGTCTGTCTTACCTTCTCTGTCAAATTCGGAGGCGTCTTTTGATGAAACTTAGACTATTTCATCTCTTTTACTTTAACTTATTACCTATATCATCCCCCCAACTACCCCCTTACACATATACAGACAATTTGTAAAACATTTTTATGGTGCCATATTTTATCTGACCGAGTGCGTGAATGAAGAAGCTCAAGAAATAAATGTGTTCGTTCGGCATGATGTGCTATATCCACATCCCTATGCCAACCGCCATTGGTCACCCTTTGAAAGCAGTTACTTCCTATGCCAACCGCCATTGGTCACCCTTTGAAAGCAGTTACTTCCTATGCCAACCGCCATTGGTCACCCTTTGAAAGCAGTTACTTCCTATGCTAACCGCCATTGGTCACCCTTTGAAAGCAGTTACGTCCTATGCCAACTGCCAATGATCACCCTTTGAAAGCAGTTATTTCCTATTCCAACCGCCATCGATCACACTTTGAAAGCAGTTACTTCCTATTCCAACCGCCATTGATCACCCTTTGAAGGCAGTTACTTCCTATGCCAACTGCCATTGATCACCCTTTGAAAGCAGTTACTTCCTATTCCAACCGCCATCTATCACCCTTTGAAAGCAGTTACTTCCTATTCCAACCGCCACTGATCACCCTTTGAAAGCAGTTACTTCCTATGCCAACCGCCATTGGTCACCCTTTGAAAGCAGTTACTTCCTATGCCAACCGCCATTGGACCTTTTGAAAGCAGTTACTTCCTTTGCCAACCGCCATTGGTCACCCTTTAAAAGCAGTTACTTCCTATGCCAACCGCCATTGGTCACCCTTTGAAAGCAGTTACTTCCTATGCCAACCGCCATTGGACCTTTTGAAAGCAGTTACTTCCTATGCCAACCGCCATTGGTCACCCTTTGAAAGCAGTTACCCTGACATTGAATCTGAAGAAGCCACTAGGCATCGGTCCCATCAATTGCTCAGCTCAATAACAGCCCAGTGGCATGCAAGACTGTGCCCATCCTGTCCAGGGTAGGTGTGGTTTGGTCTTTTCACATTCTTCAAAAAGCCTTGTTTTTTAATCGTCTCTTTAAGAAGAAAGAAAATCTCAAAGAATCATTTTAGATGAATTTGGCTTTTCATGTTATTCCATAGATAGGTTGTATTGTATGAACTGCCTCTACCAGTATAGTATCAGATTGGCCACCAAGTTCTGTCGTAATGTGATGCATTTTGTTGGCCATAACAATCTTGGAGGAGAGAAATCCAACTTCTTGGCATAAATAATCTCAACTGCTTCCTGCCAGGGCTGATTATCTCCACTCTCGGCGAAATTGGATTTTAACACAAATCCCAAATAACTTGGACTGCTTTCTTCACAGCAATAATTTTTTTCTCGGAAAAGTAAAATGTGGAGCTCTCCATTTAACCAAATTGGAGCCAAACACATTTTTCTACCCAAGCTTATTTTGACCCACTTTCTTGCTTTATTTTTTTTTTCTTTTCTGGGAATTGTAAAAAAAATGGAGGTAATCAAATTATCTTGCTGGTCGTGGTGGAGATGTCCTGCATGTTACAGGGTTTTCGTTGGTGTGTTTTGTCTGGGCATTATTTGCTGTTCTGTAGACGAAAGAATGACCCACAAAGTCCTCTGTTTCCGCCCCTTATATTCCCTTTCTAAAGCAAATTTACATGAATGTGAGTTCACTGATATTTTGTTACAAGTCCTTTTGTGTTTAATCCTCTTTTGGGATTTATTTTAAGTGGGTGCCATATTTGAAGGATAGGGGACGACTGAGCGTGGGTGTGTGCGTGTGTGTGTGCCCAGGGTAGGTAACATATGTTAACTATTCTGGATGTATGTGTGTGTGTGTTTGTGTGTGTGTGTGTGTGTGTGTGTGTGTGTGTGTGGGTGGGTGGGTTGGTGTGTGTGTCGGTGTGTGTGTGTGTGTGTGTGTGTGTGTGTGTGTGTGTGTGTGCGTGTGTCGGTGGGTGGGTGGAGTGATGTTGGTCGTATTTTAGTCAACATAAAATGTATTGTCCAACCAAAATATACCTCCAATTAATTACCACTGATATTTTTTTATTTCTGGTGAAACCCAGTCATCAATATGGCGTACAATTTGGAAGGTAATTGGTGCAGTACCCACGGCTTCATGTTTGTGGGCGGTTGGTGGGTGTTCCTGGTGCAGTACCCACGGCT
>JBCIKM010228795.1:0-12424 GCA_039654465.1 Melibe viridis | reverse complement strand
CACACACACATACACCCCCCACCCCCACCCCCCACACACACCCATACACACGCACACACACACACACACACACACACACACACACACACACGCACACGCACATACACACACGCATTGTCCTTTTATTGCCTCCCTTTGAACTCGTCACGTCGTGTCTTTATACTTTGGGCGCATTTAGTATGCTCCAAGCTTCATTCATACCACAGCCATTCATTTTTTTTTTTTTATCGCTTCCTTTCATACACGTACAATCCATTCGCTCGTTTATTCATCGATCACGACCTAGTCGTTTCTCGTAAAACAATAATAATATTATATTTTCGCATTTTATTCTTTTTGTCGCTCTTGTTGATTATCGTCCTCAGTTCATTGTTGGCTTTCCCGCCCTTTTGTCTTGGTAGGTTTTTGTAGCTGTGGAGCAGCTGGGACAATGGCGGGGAATGAAGTGAACGTTTTTATCTACACTACTTTGCACTGGAAGGGAGGTAGCCAGACGCTGCATAGACTGAGGCACTGGGCCTCCAATTTATGTCCGCCTCCAGAGTTAAAATTCCAGAGTGAATGCGATCTTTAGTACAGCAAGGATTATGCACAATTGCCCCCCTCCCCCCCCCCACCCCCGCCCACACACACTCGTGTCATAAAAGAGAAACCTGCCTTGGGAAAAAAATCGAACAAAAAAAATCAAAGAAAAGTTTTAGGGATTATGCTGCTCTTCGGAGCAGAAAATCAATGGCAAAGGGACCCTCCATATAATTCTGACAAAAATGCTATAATTAAAAGGTATTTCCCTTGTAAATAATCATTTTCAAACTGAAGGATAAGTCAGTTTTGCAGATTTTGTTGGTCGCTTATGGACTTTATATTGAAAAAAAAGAAAAGAAAAAAAGAAATCAATGTTGCACTTTTTTCAGCAACACATTATGTCCTAAATCGTTAACCACGATTTCTTGACTTGCTTGGCAAAAGTACTTTCGCCACCGAACTATAAAGTATGCGGACTCTGAACGCAAACGGGTCAACCGTTTCAAAGATACTGAAAGAAAGATACACCATCATCCATTTTCGAAAGAGGACGCCTTAAGTTATCACGAAAAGTAACTAACTATGGATTGAGGTTAAAAGGTAACCTACTCACTGAATATTTAAAGAAAAAAAAGCTCAGGTGAAACTTCTTTACCAATGTATGCATTTCGATTTTCTCAAGTTTTGTCTGGGTTTGTTCTGTTTTCTATCTAAGTTACTGTATATTTGACTGACACTACATGACATGGGTGGTGTTTTTCGTAAATTTATATGACCGAAGATAGTTGTTGTTGAAGTAACTGATCAGTTTCTGCAGCATTTTTACTTCACGTGATTTTGGAATTGAAAACAAGAACAGCTACGCGAATCTCTATTTGCACACGGCACTTTATTATGAGTATGAGCTTGACTTTGCCTTTGTAATTGCTGCCAGAATAAAAACGAAAAATCATGTTTTATGAATCCGTGCGTTCCGTGATGGTGATGTAATGACCGATCGACTCTCAGGGTGGAAAGGCTGTCGGATAATTGGAGTCCCGTGTTATCGACGATCGAGGCCGGCGACATCAATCTATCGTTTTCTTCACGCTCCATTTACTCCAATGGATAGTTCACATCCAGCGCTGCCCAGGAAACTCCAGCATCATTGTCTTACTGCCCTTTTCTATTGTCTTGTTGTTTTCAATAATTCACATGGGTTTCCAGCGTGTTTCCGTAAACCACCGATCTGGTCAAAGAAGCTTCAAGGACCGGCTCCCACCGAAACACATCACACGACAACATCACAGATGGTTAACGATGAAGCAGGGATTGCGTCAGGGCCGTCGCGTGGCACAGTGCGTGGCAACAAAAGATCAACCGAACGGAATCCTCTCATTTTAATGGTTTCTAAATATAAAGCCGTTCAAATTTTGTGGGTTTTTTTTATCCTCGGATCGTATTCTTTTAATGTCATCGGCAGTCAGTGAGCGAGAATGCCCAAATTAAAAAAAAAAAAAAAAAAAAAAAAAAAAAAATTCATAATAAATTCCCACTATTTCGCACCGGTCCCTAATTTCGCACCTCTGTGTTTATTCCAGAGTGTCGTCATAGTTTTTGCTTTTTAAGGATTACACATGTGTAATTTGGATCAGGTCTTGCTTTTTTGTCCAGAGCAAACATGTGATTTGTACGCTGGAGACAACGCAAAACTAATGAACTCGACAGGTACGAAATCAGGGGACGGTACCGCTGTGGTTCGAAATAGGGGGAATTCCCTCTAGACCCATCTTAGTTGATGACATAATCACCATCGTATGAAGGTTGAAAGCGCATTGATCAGTATTATAATCTCATTGTAGGGAGACGTTATAGAAATGTTGTATATTATAACCTTATAAAACTTGCTCATTGGCTATCCGATACATAGCACCTTTACCTCCTTCATTGGCGATACATACTTCGTTTACTTCGCTCTTAGGCTCGTACATACCACGTACATCTTGCTCAGCCACACATATCACGTATACTTCGTTCAGCTATACATACAAAGTGTTGGCAAAACATATCACATATACCTCGCTCTTTGGCTATACATACCACATATAGCTCGTTCATAGGCTATAAATACCATGTACACCTCTCTCATTGGCTATACATACCACATATTATAGCTCGTTCATAGGCTATACATACCATATTATTTACCTCGCTCATTGGCTATACATACATTTACCTCACTCATTCGCTATACATACATTTACCTCACTCATTGGCTATACATACATTTACCTCACTCATTGGCTATACATACATTTACCTCACTCATTGGCTATACATACATTTACCTCACTCACTGGCTATACGTACATTTACCTCACTCATTGGCTATACAAACCACCTTGGTCTTTGGTCATAGAACGTATGCCTTGCTTTTCGGACTTGTTAATTAGGGTATTTCACTATTCTGCTCGAGCACACGCCCCAAAATCAGCAATTTAGATTTACATCATGCTTTTTAATAGGTAAGATCTCGAGGATCGTCCCACCTCACCTTTTTCTAACATGAAAACCACTGGCATTTCGTAGTCGATGCCGATGCATTACAAATTCAAGTCTCTCACTAAAGCAATCTTCTCTCACTCTGGCGGTCTGTGATTGTCTGTGAGAGACTTCGATCAGACAGAAATGATGGGACCAGCCCCTACGCATCGAGAAACGTTACGCTTAATTTGCACGGCACTGACAAACAAAAGGCTCGAAGGGAAATTGGTTGTTAATGGAAATATTTGCCTTCTCATACCCATCAGACGTGATCACCCATTCTGGTCGTTCCAAGACACGGACGGGGTGCTGTATGATTTGTAAAAACTGAGTTGGTGAACAGTGAACAGTCGACGCTTCTGCCGCCAGGTCGATGTTTATTGAAGGAACGAAGGAGTGATTCCCCTTCCATCCCTCCATCGTTGAAAAATTATTTTGTCGTGACCGCTCGGTCAAAATCAAATTGTCACTTTCCCTCGAAAAGGTCGTGTTTGAAAATCAATGCGAATAATTGTAGATTCGATCAATGGGTTTTAGATATCCAAATCCATGTCCATAACAGTATATGATATTATCATTTATGAAAATGTCATATACTGCTGCTGCTGCTGCTGCTGCTGCTGCTGCTGCTGCTGCTGCTGCTGCTGCTGCTGCTGCTGCTACTACTACTACTGACGACGACGACGACGACGATGATGATAGTGATGATGTTGATGATGATGATGATTATTATTTATCCTCGAAAACAATGTTGTGATGACGTGTAATGAAACAATGCATTCGAAGCGGCAGGTCACGGCGTCACCGTAGTTTATTTGACTCCTCAGAGTTTTTTTTTCTTTCGCTGATTGGTCACAATATAGCTGTCCGTTGCAATGTAGAGGTCTTCCCTCTGTGATACAAAGTGTAAAAATGATTTGTTGATCACATGACAGTTATAAACACTGTCAAATACAATAATCAGACTTGATCTTTCTCAGCTGATGAGCTCTAAGCTTTACTTTCAATTAGATGAAAATGAATAGCAAATAGTATAGACACAGTGCCGAGGTGAGTCAAAGCCCTAGAGAGAAAGGAAAAAAACAGGAAGACGTCGGAGGAGGGAATCGAACCCAGGACCTGCCACGGCACCGATTCGCCTGGCCACTGCCAGAACAGCGGGCTTACCACTTTCAATTATGAGACTGTCACAGTTTTCGTAATTTGCGCATGTTTCAACCATTTATTCCTCTCTGTTGTTTCAAAACTTCAGTTTCTGCTCAACCTTTTCTTCTTCGTCAGTCATACACGAAATATGACTTTAAAATAACAACATGATAACAAACAGCCCCAAAGCGTACACACCGCACTGTCATTGATCAAATCTGTAAGCAACACGGCAGCCAAAACTGCCATTTATTAGACATGGAAGAGAATTGGCTATCATTCTTGTTAAGACTTCAAGGGTCGCACTGTCTTGATTAAGTGTCGTCATCATGCATACATGCATTTTTGTATGTCTGGCGATAAGACTGCTGGCAGTAAGCTGCGTGTTCATGTCAGCTCACGTACCTTGAGGGGAAGTTTATCGTATTCCAAGCACAATTGAAAATTCTGGAGGAAAATAGTCTCTTCCTGCGATGTCATGTTCCTGAACCCTTGCGGCAAAGTTCATGCTCCCAAAGTTGGATAGACTAATCCCAGTTTGCCCTTTCCATGCCTCCCTGTGAGCTTGGGCGTCACCACTGTCATCTTGCCTCCAAGGTTTTGGTCTGCTAATAATAATAATAATAATAATAATAATAATAATAATAATAATAATAATAATAATAATAATGATAATAACAATAATGATAATAATAATAATAATGATAATAATAATAATAATAATAATAATAATAATAATAATAATAATAATAATGCTAATAATTATTAAAAATTAAAAAAAGGAATAATAATTCTTTTTTTTTTTTGTCAACAAATAAGTCCATTTGTCATTTGATTTACACAGAGTGAATGGAACTTCGCCCGCACGCACCACACACACAAAAATAAGCAACAGACTTCCTTAGGGCACAGCGGTGCACCATCCTCGAATGGCATTGTTCAGCTTACTGGTTGACCACTGGTTCAACTATTAACACTGACAATAGAATAAGCCTGAGAACACGCCGTCTTAGAGCATGATCTGTCTAAGAACATGGTTTAACCAAAGAAAAGATTTCATTCCTTATAAAAATCAACTTCGTAGAAAGTATCCCAACATAAGTAAGAGCACCATTTTATTTTGTCTAGTCAAAGATGTGACAAGTAAGTAATGGAGGAGAGCAGACACCACAAACTACAGAAATTCCAAACAAATAAGTCAATTGTAAATCACTGCCTTCCAGGACAACTGTAGTGTGTCAATTTTTTTTTCCAATTTTTTGATAAGGTATGCGGCAATTATTTCCCTTTGTGGATCTAACTAGCTTGGTGCTGTAGGAATGTCTATTTTCATTTTTCTCTATTTAACATGTAAAATATGTAGTTTGTTCTTGTATCAGTTAAAATAAAATCATGTTTTTTGCTCCTCCAGAAAAGTGGTAATTTTGACATCCTACATTTCCCTGGACGGCGATGAAATAGTGGTACGAGTAGGGCATCAAGAAAAGAACGAGACAAAGCCGCAAAGAAAGAGGAATAAATGAAAACGCAAGTTCTATTTTTTTCATCTTTCTCTGTCAGTGCTTATATTGAAAAAAAGCCCCCCCAAAAAAGAGGAAAATTTTCCAAACCAGTCACCATCCAAAAATTTCAATCTAAATTGAGAACTGATTTAATCAAAACTTACTCTTAAAGTATAATAATTAATTTGATAATTAATTTATACTAGGCAATATATCCACTAGTAAAAATCAACACAACATTGAACATGGAAAAGCAAAATCATAGTTACAGGAAGAAATTTGCAGAAAAAAAAAAAAGCTTTAAATGCTATAATCAATCAAATAATCTCTTGAAAATTTCAGTTTTTTGCCTAGTTCTGAATTCAGTTGAAGATTCAGATAGCCTCATATCCTGGGTTAAACAGTAACAAAATTTTGGAACACCCTCAGAAAATGCCTTATCACAAAGGTACAAAGATATGAAAAACAGCTTCATGAAAAAACAAAAAAACAAAATCTGCGAATATACAGACGTTTTCTGTAATGCTCTGTGCATGGCTTCGTTTTGTCCTTTTCATGACACCTTACTCACACCACTATTTATTATTAACTTATAAAAACAAACAAACATATATCATTCCTTTGAGACAATCTAACTTGTGTTAAAAAAGGCCTTAAAATTGATGAAACTTGAGCGATGAGAAAACATCGAGACTCACGTATAGGACTTGGCGGCAGGATGCTGTAGGAGCCATCGTAATAACCCGTTGGTGGGACGGAGCCCCCCTTGATGGGAGTCCCTGAGGCCACAGGGATGAGGGGAGTGGGTCTCATCCCATCCAATACCATGCCATAGCCCCCTGGTGGCGGAGGGGGTGGAGCACCACCTAGTGATCAACAAAAGAATGATAGAATATTATTAGTTCTATGCCTCCTCCATCTCACTAATAAGGTACCTGGGATTGCTAAGCCTGGAAATGAATTACGACAGTACAGAGGAGCATGCTTGTAAAGCAGATTCTAGTTTAGAACTGACATTTATAGAGAACAAATTTTGAAGCATGTGATAGGGAGTTTGTTTTGTTTCGTTATCCATATCCCTTCATACCGCCTTAGCAGTGTTGGGACCCAGCACTCCAAGGAGCCAAGAAGAACTCTGGGTCACGAGAAAAGAAGACAGGCCGAGGATCAGTCCATCGTGCCTAATCTTGGGTGGCATAGTGAGAAATACAAGGGGTATTACTTGATCTTAAGCCAAACAATAGATGCTGTTGCCTTTCTGTGATCTGCTCATTGATAAAGACCAATGAGCCAATTTACCACAGGGCAGAGGGAGTTGATAGAGTTAATGAATAAACCTTGACTAATATAAAGTAACAACTTATACAAAGAACTAATTTGGAATGTCCCAAGCGAACTGTATATCAGATATTTACTGTACCCACAAAAAAAAACGCCCTTGGTGAAGACCCCCCCCCCCCCCCCCCAGATTGTTATCACAGATGAATCCCATCCTACTACAAGTAGGAACATGGAATGTGAGGACACTCTGGGAGTCTGGACGCTGCGCTCAAGCACTGTAATTCTCAGACTATAAGTTGCTACTTTTTCCTCCCATTGTTGACCCTGTGGCTAATTGTGCAGAGCCCATTACGCCAGGACTTTATGGTTGTGTTCGTCGGTCATCCTAAGTGTTAAAAGTTCTTAGTCTGCAACAGTTGAAAAGGATTTTTTTGGTCTAGTGCCTAAGCTAAAGGATGATTTAAATACATTGGGAAAACTCTACAAATTTTGCTTGCTTGACAACATGCAATACGTGAGACGGTCTAGGACATTTAAATTTGATTCGAGTCGTACCATACAGTTTTCATTGACTGGTCAGGCAAGTAACATGAAATGCCATAAGGTTACCATAACTGGAGTGTTTGGGAAAGAAGAAACAACATAAAACCACCATCAGTATACTAGTCAGGTGAATTGAATTATATCACCAAACAGCGCCTAAATTGAGTTGGAACTCTTTTCACAAGGAAAACAATTAATCACTCTCACTGTCCATTTTCGACCATAACAAAAAGAAAAGAGGCAAACAATATCTGATTGAAATATAAGCTTTTCAGAGTTTAATTACATTCTGAAAAAGAATATCATAATTTATCATGCTCTGCTATAATCCTGATTTGTTACAATAACAGATCAGTTGTCTTGCCTCCGTTTTGTTTGTTTATAACGAACGGTGTCTCGTGTCTCAGCAGCTTGTAGTCTGATGTGGCTTATGTCAGGAAAAAAAACTAATTTTTTCTCTAAATTTGTGGAGTGCAGCTTATGGTAAGGAACAGCTTGTAGTCCAAGAATTACGGTAGTGAAGGACCAATACAAATCTACACGCTTACATCAAGACAGTGACATTCTAATTGATAATGTCTAAGATATTCTTCAGGTATCAATTATTTATAGCAAATTCCTCATTTGTTACACTTTTGACATAACATGAACATAAGAAGAAAAAAAAATTTATAAAAGAACAAAAATTAGGGACAACAAGAGGGAAAGCCAAAAGCCAACCAACCTGGTGCAGGCATAGGGAAGGGGTGGTTGGGTGGGTAGTAGATACGAGCTGGACCTCTCTGGGCTCTTCCAGCCGGCATGTACACCCGACCAGGCCCATAATGCAACACCTGTGCAGGGCCTGATGGGTAGTAACCCTGACTTCCTACATTGTATCCTCCATCATGCATTGTAGGTGCTCCCGCTGAAAAAGAAAGAAAGAGAGGCGGTGATTGCATAAAAACATGACGACTGTTTGACATACATGACGGACTAAAAAAGCTACCAAAACTTTGTGCAAATTCACAGGGACAGAAAGTCACAAAAATTTTAAAATATACTTTCAGTCCCTGTTTAAAATTGTAAGAAAAATTTAAAATTTTGTAATTCATATTTATGCACTAGATCTTGTGTGCATTTAGATCTACATTTCACTCCAAAAATAGTCACTTTTTTTCACAGCTGAAAATAATATATTGTTGATCATTATTAAGAAACTAGGCAAAATAACCCCCCCCCCCCCCCCCCAAAAAAAATAAATTTGGTAACAGCAAGGAAATTCTATAAAACGAGATATACAAAATCTGCCTATCTATCAAGGAACTGTGTTACAGAAACATTGCAAAAAATTTTTCGAGTTTCCTTTCATAAAAAGAAAGAAGCACGATGCATACCACCAGGATTGTTAAAATCCCCAAGTGCGGAGCCAGGGTTATAGCTGATTTCTAAAGGCACAGGGTCAAAGGCCACAGCGGGGTCAGGGCCAGTCATAGGCATTGGTTGAGCAGAGGGGGCGGGGCCAACAGCTACATAACCATTGGCTGGAGCTGCAAGTGGCATCACACCCGCAGGTGGGGCAGGGGGCGGGTAAAAACTGTTGGCAAGACAGGAAAGAGATAATCATAATATGAAATTTCTTCAGGGTCAATAGGATAGACAAGCAGGGATACAATTGATATTTCAAGGTAAGGCAGAAAGTTAAAGCAGAAAGCTTTAGAAATCAAGATGAAGAAGATATAATAAAGGACATCTTATTCCCAAATCAAATTAAAAAAAAAAAATTATTTAGAGTCAGACCTTAGAAAATCTGAATAAATTTAATTTTTAAAAAAAGAGATAATCAACACTGATTTGTGCAATATTTATATCAAACAAGAAGAATCTGTGAAGGGAGTTGCAATGCAAGGCATAAACCTAACTCTGGACAGCGCTATAGGTTATTGACTTAGAAAGAAGAAAAAAAGAAAAATTGTTGTATTTCCATTTGTATTATATCATTTTAAGAATACTCAATCCATTTTGTTATTTTGTTGAACTTTAGATTGTGAGTTTGTTTTTTGTTGGGTTTTTTGTTTTGTTTTTTTGTTTTTGTTTTTGTTTTTTCAAGTGGCGGGGGGGAGAGGGGGGATGGTCACTGAGGCTGCAGCTGTTGCTCTTATGCTACAACATGATACTTACACTGGCATTGGTAAACCTTCGCCTCTTGCGCCAACTTGCACCCCTCTGGATAGACCATGCCCTGATGACTGACTGGTTCGGGCTGGTCCACTTCGCTGATTCGGGGGGAGAGCAGACTGATGTATCTGACCCACTACAGAAATGAGAAGGATGTTGTGATGACAGTTTTGGAAGGGTTGGCATTGAGCAGTAACAACATGCAGTTAGAAGAAAATATTAATATGGGCTATTTTTATTATCATGCTCCAATTTATAATCGGAATAACTTAAAAAAAAAGAAAGAAAGATAGAAAGATCAAGTTTTCTTCCAAGGCTCAGTTATTTATTCGTACTTTGTGTCATACCAGTTTGATGGGTGCACATCTTCTGGTTAATTTTCTATGACATCACTTTTTTAAACATCTGTGAAGCAAGTGGCCTACCATCTAAATAAACGCGTGATACCTATAAAATAAGATAGCTGATAACATTGAAAAAGTCAAAGTTGCAATTTGATTTCAAGACTTGAGGTCAAATATTTAAGACCAGAGAGCTTACAAGAGAGAGTACTGTAATCATGTGACACTTTCAAGGGGCAAAAACCATTCAAACCTGGTTGAGTCGACAAATGCCACTGGCCTAGAAAACGAGTAAGCAAACCGTCGCCTGGCACCTCAAGCTCATCCGAAATAACTCTTCTGGGCTTTTTTTTATGACAATACATCAAATATTCCATTTTCTCAGCCCCTATATAAGACTTAAAGCACTTGAAAAGGGGAATCAAGGGCGCTTTTGTGTCAGGAACACCTGGCAAGAGTTGAGATCACAGCTGTAGATGCTGGTAGAAAACAGAGGTGCACACGATCAGCTCTGATTCAATTTTTATTCTTTTATTCAAGCTGCCCTTGTCACTAATGTATATTTTATGCAAATTCAAATGTCAAAAGTTTAGTTATCATAAGCCAATTTATTTTAATTATGGGAACTTTCTGCTCATTTATGCGTCACGATCCAAAAACAACACAGTCCAGCTACAGAGTCATTTTCTCTAACAGTAAGATATTGCTTTTAAGTCTATAAAAGCCAATAAATTCCTGTTACCTTGAAAAAAGAATTTTTCAGCTACCTGTTGCTGATTTAAAGTTATTCTAATTTTAAGTTTGGTCATGATAATAAAAAAAAAACGCCCTGCACTCTGTAAAAGCAGTGTACAACCCCCAAAAAAATAAGTCTGGACATCTTACAATCTAAAACCAAAAAAGTTTGGACAATTCCCCACCTAAAACAACAGCAAAAAAAAGTTTGGAAACAAACAAACAAACAAAATTAGGAAAACTCTTAATCTAAATCAACAATAAAAAAAGACGTTTTGACAAATCATCTTTAGATTAAAGTTTGGCCAACTTCATCTTTATCTTTAAATAAAAGACACTTTCTTCCTACAACCAATGAGGTTTAGGAAATATCTCTCTCTCCCGCCCCCCCCCCCCCCAATCCACCCCTTCCGTCTTTATTTTTATAAAAACCATAAACTTCAATCACCAGATGGGTTGTTTGTCTAGCCCCCCATCCCCCATCTTTATTTTGAATAAAAAAAAAACAAAAAAACAAAAAAAACTTCCTACAACCAGAAGCGTTTACCTGCAGCAGCAACTCCTGGGGGTCCCACCACTGGCACACCGTGAACCGGAGAGTTTCCTGAGGAACCCTGGGGCCCTTGGTAAGGGTGGTACGGCTCGGGCCTTACTGGCTCAAACGCTGATGCAACGCTGGCCCTGGGGGCTCGAGCTCGCCCTCTACTGATTCGGCTATTGCTCTGTGTGGCAGGTGCTCCATCAAAGCCTGAAATGAGAGATGGATAAAAGGCGACGTTGTCTCTGTTTTTGATCACACCAGCGTCAATGCAAGTAAGTGTTTTTTTAATGAATTTGAGGTGTTACCACATCCATTACAAAGGTGTAGTTTAGGTACATCTGATAAATGATGTAATTTAACTCTTTTCAGACAATTTAAAATAATTCATTTCAGAGCAGCTACATGATAACGACAAACTCATTAAGAATTTGAATTTCCTGCCTGATACAAGATTTTTCAAGGCAGACAATTTCATCCTTTTGGATTGATGGAAAAATACATACATTTGTAGAAGACATGATAACCAGAAAATTTGTAAAAAAACAACAAAAAACATATAGTCGGCAAACCCAAATTTTTTTGAAGTCCAAATAATTTATTCATGGAATAGAGATTTTGCCACATTATTTTTAAAAATACACTAATAATAGTACAGTTTCCATAAGCTTGAATAAGGTGAAAATTCAATATTAAAAACTCAATTGCTGATAGTAGACTATAAGCTTTACCTTTGTCTGCCCTGTGAGCAGCTTGTGGGAGGGCACCGTCTCCTTGTCTTCCAACGGCCATTTTGCCCCCAGGCGGCTGCTTGGACTCCCTCCGCTCCGTCCCAAGATGCTCCACTGGATGAACCCTGGAATCCGCCACCAATCCTGCTGAGCTCTGGAAATCAGTGGATACAAAGGGTTAAAAGGTCAAAGACAAAGTTCAGATTCTTAGATGAAGCTGTTGGCAGTGATAATATTAATAAGAAGAACGATGATAATAATAATAATAATAATAATAATAATAATAATAATAATAATAATAGGCAGTGATAATGATAATAGGCAGTGATAATAATAATAATAATAATAATAATAATAATAATAATAATAATGATAATAATAATAATAATAATAATAATAATA
>JBCIKM010228684.1:0-12425 GCA_039654465.1 Melibe viridis | reverse complement strand
AAACACATATCGACACCACCAAGAGATGATTTACAATGACAAAAAATATCATCCCTCCTTACAAAAAAAGCAATAGCTATCACATATAACAGCATAATGGTACAGAAAGACCCAAGATCTTTAAACCCCCTTTGTGTACAAAAGTACTCAGTACGTTTAACTTGTGAACCTGCAGTCATGTACCAAAATGCTTGAAATAAGGGATGACCACTGAGTTGCAGACAAGACAACAAAAATAGGACATCACAGAAAAGGGGAAATAGAAAGACACTAGCTTCAGTGTAAAAGAAAAGAAACAAAAGTAGAAGAGCCCACAGGGACTCCCCCCAACCACCCGCAGGCTCGTATTCATTTG
This sequence comes from Melibe viridis, assembly GCA_039654465.1. Lineage (NCBI taxonomy): Eukaryota > Metazoa > Mollusca > Gastropoda > Nudibranchia > Dendronotidae > Melibe > Melibe viridis. The sequence goes on along the minus strand of JBCIKM010228684.1, from coordinate 12,070 downwards.
CCTCCTACAAAGTTTGCATTTTCAAGATAAACGTTCGATTGAACCGTATTCGTGCATCATTTTCACAGAGTGAAAAACAATTTTTTTAGGTTTTAATATCGATAAAAGAAGCAGCATTGGTTGAAATAGTAGGGAAAAAAATATGATCGATCGTCTTTTGTCGCTTGACTCTGTGGTAAGGTGTGGGGGGGGGGGGGGGGGCTCGGTTAAATCTTTGCAAATCTCTCTCTCGGAAATCAACTGTAGCTAATCAAAATATATTTTAGCGATGTGCAGCGTTTTACCACACCTTTATCATTGTTTATTGCCCAAACCAAACAAACTGAATATTCTATTGCCTCTGCCTGTTGTGCCTTGTGCTGTTGTCTCTGTGTGTGGATTTGCTTTTGTTCCATGAGAGATGATGTTTTCCCCCTGTAAATCATATCTCTGTGAAAATGTCTAATATATCATCTTATTTTCCTCTTGGATGTCTCAATGATCCTTGTGTGTTGTGGTGCCCTAAAACAATTAACAAATGAAATGCTTATAAAAGAAAAGCGTAAATTGTACAGTGGGGCTGATCGTCAGTCACAACATCAACAGTGATATAGAATAGAGGCTGCTGGAAGCTGGATCTGGTGGGCATCAAAAGGCAAGGAGTATTTAAGATTCCGAAGGAACAATCTATTTTGTGGTTAGGTACTCCAGGACAGTCCAAATCACATATGTTTCCCCAACAGCTTTCTGTTTCCATACCTATCTTCCACAAGTGGAGCCATCATAGCACCCGACCTATATAGTAAGTAAGGGTGTAAGGGTTGTCTGCTAAGATTGAACCCATAAACTTGCTCTATTTAATTGTAGTTTTGATCTTTGACATCGTTTTATTTTTTGTAAGTATGAATTAAAGGTAAGATATTTTTATAATGATTAGAAGATTCCTCAGATTTCTATTCCAGTACTACGTGTATGCCGTGTGTTTGACCCCATGGTTTGTGTACTTTTGTCACTTACATCTATCATCATATTCTGCCCTGTGGTAAATTGGCTCATTGGTCTTTATCAATGAGCAGATCCCACCAAGGCAACAGCAACTATTGTTTGGCTTAAGATCGAGTAATACCCCTTATATTTCTCATGCCACGCAAGATTAGGCACGGTGGACTGATCTTCTGCCTGCGTTCATTTCTTGTGATCCTGAGTTCTTCCCGGTTCCTTGGAGCTGGGTTCCAACATTGCTTAAGCAATATGAAGGGATATGGATAACAAAACAAATCTATCATCATGTATATTAATGTGGCCTTTTTTTCTTTTCCTTGTTAAACTGCGAGTTTTAATTTATGATTTCATTAACAGATAAATTTTGAATTTCTGCTTATAAAGAAAAAACTGCACAAAATGACTTTTCCTAAGATTACATGAATGAAGTCAATCACATGCAGATAAAAGTCTGAATGTTTATTACAATAATTAACAATACTTTTATAGCGCTTTACCACTTTACAAATACTTAGCGCTTTTAACAGTATTATAATAACTTAAAGCTCAATCATGAACAAGAAAAATAAAATAAATAACAGGTAAAAAACAGTAAAACCATCACGTCTGAAGTAAAGAAGGGATGTTTTAGAAAGAACTAAATTTAGACTTCAAAGTTGACAAAGAATCTGAACATCCGACATGCTGCCAAAGGAAGTTTGAGCAGAGGGAAACCAAGGAAACAAACTATTGCCCGCCAACTTTGGGGGCTACTCTAGGCTTTACCAATAATGTTTTATCAGATCACAGGTTTTATGCAAGGACATAGACTTTGATTAGTTTGTGAAAGTATGAAAGCATGCTATATTCCATAAATAAGTCCTCTTTTTTCAACTAGGAGCCCGTGCAACAGGCTAAGAAGGGATGTAGCAGCATCATTGGGTTTAGAAATCTTTGATAGCAGCTAATTGCAATCATCTAACCTTGTCAAAACCAATGAGTTGACAAGAATTTTGGTGATTTGCTTGGGTATACGATCATGAATCTTGGCAGTATTTCTTGTTAGTTTGCCTAGATATAGTTAGGTCAGATTTCACCGAAGTGCCCAAATTTTTTATAAAGGCTGATATAGTGATGATGCTAGTACTTTATATCACAGAAAGTTGTTTCTATTCAGATACAACAAAATTGTGGATGAAAACAAATGAAATGGCTGAGCTACAGTACTGTTAATCAAAGGCAAGGAGGAAGATGGGTAGATATGAGGAAAAATTACAACCATTATGGTTGAAAATATCTTGGGGGAGGTTTAGTTGAGCTAAGGTTTGTTTGATCATCCCCCATCCAGTCTCTTTTATTCTTATATTTTAGTTCATTTTCTTAATGATGATTGGTTTCATTTATAGCTTAATCACATCCAGGAGGATGCAAGCAGATGCATTTACTTGTAATGAAAGAAAAATATCAGGTGTATGGACTCCTCATAGCGTGTCCCCATAACACTGGATCCAGGTTTTTGCTGTGTCTATACAATTTCACAGGCTGTGCTCAGTTGTCTGGACGGGATGTACACATGAGCACTCACTGGTAGGTGCAAGATTCCATCTGTGCATGTTTTTTCCAGTTCTTCCAACCTTGGATCTTGCCCGGTTAAAGGTCCTACAGTCCTTCCTTGGGGTATTGACTAATGATGTATTAAAATATCACAGTGCAATTTATTGTTACTGTAAATCTATCCACCCAACTTCTACTTTTGAAAGACTTGAAAATAAAACATCCTCATGAAGTGAACATCTCTGACTATACTCTTAAGATAGCCTGTCATCATCGATGTAAGCATATTCAAGCTTGCACAAAAATTAGTAAAATGATTTTGGAATGTTTCTGTTGGGCAATTCTGCAATACAACGTTTTGCAAGAATATAGTCTTGCCTGTGGTAAGGTAGGAGTAAAACAATAATGCTGATCTTGCACTTCTGACAGAACCACTGAAGGAAAGTCCTTGGATCTATCCTTAAAAGAGGTTTCAAATAAAAAATTTCAGAAGCCAGAAAAATGCTTAAAACACCCTGCTTTATCAATCATGTAAAAAAGCACACTTTAAAATCTACTACTTTTGTCTTATTTTCATGAATGCAATCTGTAAACTTTCAACAAAGTACATTATTTAGTTACTGAATAATTGAGAAAATTATCACAATCATGGAGAAAACAACATCTTATCTACATTGAAAACTATTGGGTATGTGTTATTGAGTGCTTGTAATGAGAAGTAAAACCATTGTTTTAAAAATACAAAGAAACCATATTCTACTATGAATATGTCTACGCCAAGTCTCACAAAAATTTTAAAGACAGATTTAGAGACATATATCACAGACGTCGTATCATAAATAAATAAAAAAATTAAAATGAAATTGAATAAAATTTTCTCACATTTCATTCTTAACAATCTTTTTAACCATTAACTTCCCATGAATATACTGAGAAGACATTTATATTTTCCCAGTGTAGGGGATATAATCCTGTATGACCCAATGACCAATTCATAAAATATCCAAGACTCTAACAAATATTGACAAATATGAATTCTAAAAATACCAAACTGTTCAGAAATGATGTACATTTCAGATGATATATCTAATTTGTTAAAATAAGAAAGGTTATTGGCAAAAACAAAATAATTTAACAATATATTTCTTTTGCCCGGAGGCATCACCACTATCAACATCAGTCACTGTTTTCACTCTCAGAGGCTTCTGATTGTTTATCAGTTTTGTCAAAATCAAGCTTAAACTAATAGGTAAAGAATGGTTAGACTGAACCAACTCTTGAAGAAAATTAAAAATAGTCGTAACAGTGAAAGAGAAAACGAAAATAGAACTCTTCTTGTTTATGGTTCAGCAACGCTGTGTTTCCTAGTAAATAACAATTTATTGACTTAGGTTTACAGTGTCACTTGTGGGCAATAGTGGGCGATCCGGTAATCATGACTAATGGGCAATAGCAGGTGCTCCCAGAAGTAAGTGGTTAATATATGATTGTAAATAATTATACATATGTGGAAATGTGCTTTTTCTCATTAGTTATGCAAAGGAGATTTTTTTTTCTTCGGTTGGGGGGGAGGGGGGTCGGCTTGAAAATCTCATCTTTTATCCTTTGTCCAGTACAGGTCTCCAAACAAGTTTACATAACAAAAAGTAACATTTTTTTTCTCCAAAAAGTGGAAAACCCACATTCCACTCTATGAGTCTTGCTCAACATTAACAAATCAAGAGAGTTTAAAATCACATCAGTGATTTGCGAGACATGCTTGTAAAAGATCTTTCAACAGCTGGAGAATCGGCTTGTGTAAAGTCAAAGTCCAGAGGAGAAGCATGTTGTTCTTGAGGTTGGATAAGAATTTGCTTTCGAAATCCCTGCGAGAAAGATGATGATTTGCATGACATGCTCGTAGAAGATCTGTCAACTGCTGGAGAACTGGCTTGTCCACAGTCAAGATCAAAAGCGCGCTGTTCTTGAGATTGGATGAGATTTTGTTTTTGAAATCCCTGTGAGAAAGATAATAAGTTATAGAAAATTTTATTTACAGAGATACTTTGAGATATAATGATTTAATTATTCTTTAAGATAAAAAAAAAAAGTGTGTACCGCAGAGGAATTCAAATAAATAAGATTCCCTTTATTCATTGCATTGGGGAAATTTTCCTTTAGGATCTGTTCCAAGTGGAGACTGAGACAACCCATGTGGCAGCTGCAGTGCAGTACTGCAGTATGGTTGGTATGATGGCATTGGTGGGAATTAACCCTATCTCATTGGCACAAGAGCCCTTTACTTTACTGATTGAATTGTCGAAATAGATTTCAGTGTTAAAGAGATAAAAATACTAATAGAAAAACAGCCTCAGGTTAATTCAGATTTATTTGCTATTGTCATCAGTTGATATATCAAATAGTAAGCGCCTAGATTCTGAGTGTGTGTGTGTGTGTGTGTGTGTGTGTGTGTGTGGAGATTGAGCTCCAATGAGCCTGGAAAAACTCTGGATGACAAGAAATGAAGGCAGGTAGAGGATCAGTCAACCATGCCTAATCTTTCATGGCATAATGAGCAATACATTAATGGAGTATATTTTGATCTTAAGCCAAAAAATAGTTGCCGTTGCCTAGGTGGTATCTGCTCATTGAGAAAGAACAATGGGCCGATTTACCACAAGTCGGCTCACAAAATTTGTTTGCATCAAAAGTGAATAGAGAAGAACTCAGTATGTATTTACACAAAGTTGGCAGGGAGTTTTCTAGATAATCCTTTAACACCTGGTTTCTGTAATAATCTCTCATTAGAGGAAATTGCCTAATACCCTGCATACCTTGCCATTGACGTTATTAGAGCAAGCAGAACATCTTTGATCCTTTTTTTACCAGTCGTGAGGGCAGAAAGCCTCTGTCTATGCTGGACAGAGGTGCAGCAAGTGGATAAAAGTTTTAATTAAAGATACCAGTAGTTGAGATTTAAAAATTAAAATTACACATTGACGAAAGAGTACAAACCTCAATGGAGGAATGAAAGTGCTGATGCAAAACGGACAGAACTTTGTGAACTTGAGTTTTGTCTTCTATGGCAGGAGTCGTCATCACTGTTGAATCTTTCTTGTCATATTCTTCTGTGAAAAGAGAAGAAAAAAAGACCAAACAATTTAAATCTCTTTTTTATTATAAATCATTGTCGTAGTCCTTTTGTAATGAAAATATAAAACTTTGTTCATTGCACAAGTCCTAAAAAAGTATTTGAAAATAATGGGTAAACTATTTAGCATTTAGTGCTGGATAAGCTTACCTGTTTAGTGTTACACAAGAGTACATTGTGAAAGCATAGAACTCTAAGAAATGTATCAATGGTTGAAATTCTATCACTTCATTCCACATATCTGTCAAAATCGGGAGCAATTCTTGAATCGAAACTAAGCTGATGACAACACAAAATCTGAAGCAGTCTTATTAATTGCATAAGAACTTACTTCTGTTCCATCCCTTGATTATTTCTACAACTCTGTTGTCCAAAACAATTGAAGCATATATCTTGTGTAAAACATTCATGATCCCATAGGGTGCTGGAGCATTTGCAACATCAGATTGAACTTCAGTGATAGTGTAGTTTAGGACAGCCTGGGGAACAGGAGAGATTTTAGTTGATGATGACAAATTTTCTTTCTGTTTCAATACACCCAAGACATTGATAGCAAACTAATGTCAACTCATTCCTTCTTGTGCAACAAGTTTTAACTGAATTAATGTAAGGAAAATAAAAAAACAAACAACTAATAACTTTATGCAGATGTGTTTGTGAGAATGTTCACAGTTTTGGTTTATTCTGGGTCTCATAAGACAATATTAAACTCAACATACAGGCCAAAATAAGAATATATCATGTGTCAGATGAAATTGAATTAAATTTATTTTCAACTCAGAAACTTAGTTGCAATGATTATCAACTGAAGGAAATCTGTCGGCTTATACTTATAGAATTTTTTAGGGATTTTTAGGGTTGCTTTAGAAAATGAGCAAATTTTGTTTTATAATTTTTTGTTATTCTTTAAACATCCACTCTCTGTCTAGACAAAAATCTTGTTAAATACTCTTCAATTTGATACCAAATAGGAATCATGAACCACTTTCATTGAGATGTAAGGGTTATTTTGAGGATGGGTCTCCAAAATTTTTTTGGTGCAAAACTTTTAATTGCACCTCATCTAAGGTTTGGAATACTGGGGGAATAGTTGAATTAATTATACTTATGGTTGAAAAACTGCATAGATTTGCACATATAGAAAAAAAACATTTTGCATCATTGAAAATTTACAAATTTTAAATAATTTTAATTTTCTTCTTGAATCAAAGAGAGATATTGACAACATGTTGTCATTCCGTTTCAAGGCAAGATGTAAAATTGCCAATGACTGGCTGACATTGTTCTGGACAGGCATGGGGAGCTTTCATGGCTTCAGTAACAGTGTGTCAAAATGTGATAGGCTCTGAGAGTTTGTGCACGTCATTTAAGTCTCTTACAACTCCTCTTAAAGGAAAAATCTGATGGGCTAATGTCAGGGCCAAGACTGAAGAAACATCCTTTATAACTTAACAACTTTTCATTTGAATCTTTAATGCATTCACATTTTAATTTTGCAGTCTTTCACAGATTATTTTGGATATTCAGTTCACAATGTTTCTCAAGTCTCTCTCGCAGATTGACTTTTCAAAAAGACGATACCATCATATATTTTCACACCATGTACATATTTGGGTGTTCCAAGTTACTACAAATACGTCTCTTTCTTCTATATCAGGGTGTTTTTCTATTATGTTCCAATTTAAAATTGAAATAACTAAAAAACCAAGAAAGATAGAAAACTCCGGTTTTCTGCCAAGGCTCAGGTATTTATTGGCATTTTGTGTCATACCATATTGATGAGAGTACATCTTCTTGTTAGTTTGCTAGGACATCACTTTTTTAACATCTCCAAGACAAGTGGCAGAAAATTGGAGCTTTCTGTCTTTCTTGTTTTTTTAGTTATTGCAATTATAAATCGGAGCATAAAAAAACCACCCTGTACATCTTTTTCATTTTCAATATATCATAAACAGCACATAAAGTCATTTACCCATGGATGCCTTTTAGCTACTTCTGTTTTTATTTTTGCGTGTGTTCTGGACATGGTTTTTCTCTAAATTTATTTAATCTTCTTCTCTACTCAAAGTAGATTGACTGAAGAAATTGTATATACTGAGTGAAATGAAAAAGAGAACAAACATTATTGAGGGAAAAACCAAAACTACCTCTTAATCCACAGTTTTGTCCTACCTTACAATCATACCTAATCATTGCAATAATCAAAACACATTGAAATACACCTTGCTAGCAGCAACTTTGACAGTGCCAGATGCTAACTAGAAGGCAAAGTAAATCATGAAAGTTTTGATGTGTGTACAATTGGCACAGATAATGTAAAATTTGGGACATTTCATAAGTTCTGTCTCAGCTATTCAGTTAGATTCTTCCAGGTAGGTGAATGATATGATGGTTGATACTGATAGTTAGCGTGTAAAAAAATATGATATCTGGCTTTCACTAGAAGCTGATGATTGATAGTTGGATAATTACCTGAAATATTGTGAGGAATATGAAGACAATTAGCACTGCCAGGAGGAAAAAGTAGATCCTTGATAACACAGCAGAAACCAACACCATCCTCTTGTAGACATTTTTACCCATTAGCAGATACATGATAGATACATTTGACTCCCATAAACTCTTGAAGCTATCCAAGTTTTTGTGAAAGAGAGCATAACCTGAAAATGAAGCAAACCATCAAAACAATCAATTAACTAGGACTTGCCTTGTAACTCTATGTGTCTGTAATTGTTTTCTTTTACTCTCTTGGAGACAATGAATTAACTTTAAAAATAATCTTCACAATCATCCTGTTTTGTTTTTTTTTACAATGGAAAATACTAGTGTAGAGCTCAGGCTAAAACATTCAAAAGTCTGACAATCAAGCAGTTCTTTGCTCTGTGTTCAAAAAGAATAAGTTATTACCCGACATGAACAATTTTGTCTCACCATAGTATATCATTTGAAGTACAAGATTTTCATCAACCACTCTTTCCCATACCTAAAAGTCTACATACAAAAGTTGGTTAATAATTATCTTGAAATTCTTAACAGAAAATAAGTTTTTCTCCCCTACTTTTTGAAGAGATGAAAATTATGAAGGATCTAGCAGTGTCTATCCCACAATAAGTGAAGAAATGAAAATTCTTCACAATAATAACAATGGCTCTCCATTTTTTTCCTAGTGAAATATTACCTGACAACACAAATGCAGAAATGATGATGCCAAACAAGATTGAGAAGGAAAAAAGACCTGATCCTGCTCGTTGTAGTACAGTTGCAATCATGATGATTCGCTGAAGGGGAAAATGAAGAAAGAAGAGTTTGATATTACATATTGAAAAAATAAAATCTAATCTAAAATCAATGAGTTAGAATCATGATTGTGAAGACCGAAACCCTGATGTCTTTACCAAAACATTAATGTTTCTGACACAGGTAAGGATGTTAAAAGACTGAGGCCATGATTGATGTTTCCTGTGATGACAAAATTGATTATCCTTTTGTAGGCTCATGAAAATAACAAGTTTGCAGTGGGCACACATCTGCAAGGACAAAAGATTGAGAAAGACAATCAGACCATCATGTTCCCAAATTTCAAGAAATTAAATCATTGCCAATCACTATCACTTAGTATATCCAAAAAGAAAACAATCCCAACTTTGAAGTCCAAAACACTGTTTTGAATATTTTTCTGCGTGAAAGCTCCAAATTTGGGTCCATATAACTTAAAGGCAAAGGTAAACAACTCAGAACTACTATGGAGATGAAAATATCAATTCAAAGCTTCAGCTTTTCAGGACTATGACAACCCAAAAGACCCAGGTTTAAACAAATGACAGTTGGTAATCTCCTTGGACAAGGAAGGCATTTCATATTGGTCTCTTAAGGGTAAATCCAGTTTGTGTTGAGCTTGGATGAATAATCTGGACCCCATTTTGGTGCATACTGGAGTCACAATGAAGTATCACTAGTCGACAGGGCATCTTTGAAACAAAAATTTCAAATGAAACATCACTTGGCAGCTATGTAGCTATGTTAATCAAGCATCAGACTGCCGGGCATAGGATTTGATTAGTTGCCATCTAGCAGACCATCTGATGCCTGGGGTTGTCCCAGTCTTCCCTTGGGACAGGCTTTAGAGACTAATTTCCCCTATGGGATAAATAACAGGGTGATTCAAAATCCTGATACCTCTATGACTATGAGTATTTACTGGTTTCTTAGTTGTATTATTTGAGATTGATAAAAATATATTTATGGCATCTATGTCATTGAATCAATACTCTTGACCTGGATTGAACATTTGCTTAAAAATATTTTATCCATTTTTTCCAATTATTCAATATGATGCCAATATATTTGTAATAGAAACATGCTCAATTTTATTATAATTGTACAAGCTGATGCAAAGTTATGAAATCTGGAGAAGCTTTCAAAGTTTGGTTTTCTTGGCTGTTCAATGCATATAGATACCTTATTGTAACCAAGAACTTTCATTATTCTGATAGTGCAGCAAAACACAACGGTTGCCAAAATCCATCCATAAACGTCATCACCCAGTGCCACTTCATAAAAGTTCACAAATTTCTGGATTCAACATAGAAAAAGGATTATTAGAAATATTCATGAAAAAGACTAAAAGAAAAGGTTTTATTTATTCAGATTGATCCCAACAACATTAGCTGTCTTATGTTCTTCACAACCACCTTGTTTGAGAACAGCACCAATTTCATTGTTTAGAAGATAAAACATGGTTAAGAATACAGAGCTTACTTACTGATAATAAGCATGATCAAAATCCTTTTTTTCTCTTTAAAATTTTTTTACCAAACCATATCAATACATATTCTCTTCATTGTTGTGTAGAGAGAAAAGGCTAGATTTAAGCTTCCAAGACACACACAAAAATGATTTAAGCCTCAGGCAAAGATCTCAGATATATCTTTCAAGCAATGTATTACCTTTGGATCATCTTTAAACTTTCCCAAAGCTTTTGTTGCCAACACTTTTCTTATTATGTAGACAATGAAAGCTGCAAAACATAGTGTGACCAGGAGAAAGTCCAAAACATTCCACAGATCCATGAAAAATCTACACCTCTGCTTATACAGCTTTTTACACACCTGTGAATTGAAAACAATTTTTTATAACAAAAGCATAAAAACTAATAAAAACATGTTATAAGCAGTATCTGCCTTTACTCATGCACTGCTGGGGCCAACTCTGAGCATCAGCCACTTCCAGACATATCTTATTGTTGAAAGAATGGATGGTGATAAAATATTTAGAACACACACAGTCATTGATGGGGTTACATAAGTTTTCAATCCCTACAGTAAAAAACAAATGAATAAAAAAACAAACAAAAAATCAAAAGATAAATTCTGATTAAAAAAAGCATTTTGGAAGAGAAAAAAAAGGAGGAATCCTTAAACTGAGACCACATGGGCAGTACAACAGCAAATACGAGAGGCCATCAACAAAGAATGTGAATGCCGTTCTTGAGTACAAACAGTCACATGAGGTCCTTCTTTCCCTCAACACTTTGCCTCTGGAACAACTTATTCTCATGTATTGTTGATTATGCCAGTTATATGGAAAAGAAGGAGAGGACTAAAAATCTTTAGGAAAATATTCTATCAAATGTACAAGTATGCGATGATGCACCAAAGGGGGTTTGTGGATCAATGGAAGTAGATAAGATTGAGGTGGCAGGTAGCAGCATGATTTCTCTCCTTTTTTGTTTAATGTGACAGCCTTACAGTTGTTTGACAGAACACACCTCTGAAAGGAAACAAACCTCTGAAAGGGTGTGTGCTCTACTTTACTAGTTTGTTGACTGTTACAAAGAATGTTTAAACTTTCTCAAACATTGGAAAACAGGACTCACAAATTACTCATCTATTTTGTAGTTAAGATAAAAATATTTGCTGAATCCAGCTACTAGCTTAGACACTTACCCTCACAATAAAGACAATGGTGGTGATCACTGATATTATTTGACACAGTAACACAAAAGCGCCAAGTCCACCAGTATGGTCATAGATTCTCATGGGTTTGATGTCTGTCCATGTGAAAATACCTCCGTACTCAGGAAGTTCTGCAGCCAATCTGTTCAAATAAATCAAGTGAAACTATGTTATTGTTATACCCTCGTTTGTAATCTGGAATTTTATTTACTTATAAGATATCAATATTCAGGTTGACACACACACACACACACAAAAAAAGACCTTTGAGAAAAATTTAAATAAATCATGTAATATTTGTAATGAACCTCAAATGAGTACTGCTAAGCCTGGTAGTATAATAATCAATACACAGAGAGAGTGGTAGGAGGCTTGTAAAGACAAAAAACGTGACCAAGACAGCGACGTTTCAACCAAAGGTCTTCGTCAGGCACAGTACATATAACAAAGAGAAAGACGATCACATTTATAA
>JBCIKM010228464.1:0-11456 GCA_039654465.1 Melibe viridis | reverse complement strand
CCCCCCCCCCCCCCCCCCCCCCCCCCCCCCCCCCCCCCCCCCCCCCCCCCCCCCCCCCCACACAAAACTCCATCAAAACTTGCTCTTTTTGCTCTTTTTCAATAATGAATTCCTCAAAGCAATCTGGAAAATAAAAGAAAAATTAGGGAATTGTAAATATTAGAAAAAAAAATAAAAAAATCAGAAAATGCATATCCACATAATTTGAAATTGATAATAAGGAAAGCCTTGGAATTGCTGAATGTATAGCAATTCACTGACAACATTGAAATTTCACTCAGTCCTACAAAGATTGGGTGGACACACACAGGATTCAGGAGTGACAAGAGACTGGGAATAACGGTCCCCATTTATCTCTCAAGTCATACGAGGTAGGTGGACAACATTGAAGGCAGATAGGACAATTGAAAAAAAAAAAAAGAACAACTTGACATAGGCAGAGAGGAAGACCCAGGATCTTTCAACCCCCTTTGTGTACCAAAGTACGCAATTTAACTTGTGACCATGGAGTTCTGTAACAAAAGACATGACACGGAGTTGCAAACAAGACACGCAAGAAAAGGGGGAAAAAAAGTAAGGCAATAGCTTCAGTGTATGAGAAAAGAAACAGAGGCAGAAGTGCCCACCAGTGACACCCACCAACCACCCACATAGAGCAGCCCTAAATCTGACCCAAATTACAACACATCATGCATCAAATGAAAGGAAATCTGATATGCTTTTATTTCAGTATCATTTGGATGGAGTATCTTTATCATCATTCTTAGGGAATCTACTGGCGTAGGTATAGAATACATAGTAACATTGGATTATTTATCATTCTTTTTTAAAAATTTTGTGGGGGCATTATTTCAAATTGTACCACATCTCGGTTTTTGTTATCCTGGGAAAGACAATTTCTATTTGATGATGATCAGAATATATTTTCTCACAAATCATAGCTACAACTTTGTCCAGTATATAAGAACAAAAAATTGTATGTTTCCCTTTATTATTTTTCATAAAACTAACTACAAACCAAGTACTAATACTAGGCAAGTATGCTTTGGAGACCCTCAAGTCATCTACTTCATGCACTTCTAAAACTGTTGTGAGTTCATGAAAATTAAACTAATAATGAGATATGACAAATTCCTTAATAAAACATGGCTCTGGTCTCTTCTCGGATATTCATCAACAAAAGAAATCCTGGAAGTACCTAGTTGTTGGTTAGCCTTTTCGTAAACTTAATTGAATTCATTCTCTAATCCACTTAATTGAGACTCCAGAACCACCACAATTGTAAAACAATTCACTGTGTCAATACAGACCTGTTTTTCCTTAAAAGAACGTTTCACTTTTCCTTGTCTAATTTTGTGTTTGACCATGTTGAAGGCTTTTTTCTTGACCTTATCCTTGTTGCTGGTACTGGCAAAAGGATTCAGCTTTTGTGGTCCATGGGCATATTTCTCTCTCCCTTCCCGTCCAGCCTTGGCAGTAAAACGAAAAAAGAAAAAAATAATATTAACAAGAAATTTTAATCTGGTTTTGAATCCACCGCACAAAATTAGTGAAAAAACAAATTTATGAAGTTCTAGAACATCTTAAAATGACCGATATAGCTTTTAAGAGTTCAAGGAAATATAAACTTATCCCCCAAATATTGCGGTGAAGCATTAACAATAAAATGTTCCTATTGCTTCACTAAATTGTGAGTAATGTTAATAACATCGATTCCTGTTGGCATCAGGTTGAAGCTTGATGAATTATCTATACCCTTCTTGATTATGTGTTCACAGATAGACAGGCCAGTTTTTAATTTTCTTCATTAAAAATTGCATCAATCTAAGACAGGTTTCTTTTTTTCTGTAAAATTGATCACTGTTAAGTGAAAAGTTGCCCCCTTACACGGATATGTCACAGATTTTTTTTTTTTTTTTTTCATAATAATATACCAATTTTTATAATAAAGATGGAAGCATGAGTATGGGAGGGTGGGAGAGGAAAGCAAATGTGGGTTAGATCCTAGTCTAGAGGAAATTACAAAATTACCAATACAAGAAGGAAAAGTAAAATTTGTTCTATCAGCTTTTTCTTTCAATAATGTGAAAAAAACATAAACCTTGTGTCTGTTAGCATTGTAAATCAGTGTTTACTACTGAGTAAATTTTATTTTTAAAATCTGTCTTTTAAAAACAAAACAAAAAACCTCCAAAAGGTGGAAAAAGTGTCAATATTTTACGAGTGACATACCATCACAGTGGAAAGCCTTGATTCCTTGTCATGCCTTCTTTTCTTATGCACCATCTCAATGTCTCCTAGACTGGGAAGATCACTGAAGAAATGGGAAAGAATTTAGTAGTTCATTACAGTATTAGCAGGTCTGTAAGTGACAGGTAAAAAAAACTGCCTGAGATTTATCAACCCAAACTACAAAACAAATTTGACATGATTTGTGGATACGTAATTTATCAATGGAAAATTGTAAAAAATGGCAAGCCAATTTACAGGACTGTAATAAGAAAGGGAAGTAACCTTTAAAATTAATTCAGGTATTTAAAGAGAACACAAATTAAAGCCAATAATTACCCATCCCAACAGTCCCTAAAAAAATATTTCAAATCTTAATATGGTTAGACACTAAATAAGACAAAATATTTAAGTTTAATCATTAACACTACCAGCGAAATAACAATATCAAACACATTTTATTTTTTCAAAAGATTCTTGGGAAAAAAAGCAACTTTTTCAATCACAAGTAAGTTTCAGATAGTTCTTTTGGAATTCAACATGCTTTCCTGTAAAATTAAAAAAAAAAACAACAATGGAGCATATAAATAGCAATTACTCTCAGTAGATCTTTTTGACCACTGAAGAAAACAAAGAACAAATTTCAACTGCGATAACCTCAATTTACAAAGTTATTCTCACATTTCATCAATCCATTAATACCTGGCAAGAACAAATTTAAACTAATGATGTAACGTCTCATTTTACGGGGATCCCATCTCACTTCCCTCTGGTCTCATCTATGACCCTCATATGCCATTAGGCCCCAAAGCCACCTGTAAACAAACAATTTAGTCTTTCTTGTTAATTGCTTTGGGATATATTCAGATATGTTAAAAGCGGTATATAAGCACAAACTATTATCATCATCATTATTATTATTACCTCTTTTCTGTGTTCTCTTCTTCTTTCTTTCTTTTTCTTGCTTTTCTTGCAGCCCCTGCTGATTTTGCAAATGGAATTTCTTTAGCTATCTGCTGCTTCTCAATGGCTTTAAAATCTTCATCTGTCATTATTGTAGATGCTGAGACTTCCTCTGCAATTTTTTGCTTCTCTGCCAACTCTTCAGGTGTTTCCTTATTTTCCTCTTCCTGCAAGATAATTAAAAGAAAGTTAAAAAAAAAAAAAAAAATGAGTGTGGTACGGAACAATATGAAACCACCATTTACTGGAATGCAATTGCTTTCCAAAGACATGAATTATGGATGATACCTCGGATATCCCATTTTTTTTCTGGACAGGACCTGATAAAAATTGTTTCTTAAAGAGACAAATTTTCTTTATATCTTTATCTCACACCTTTAAAATCTTCCTTGTAAAAAAATGTAAAAAATAATTTTTTACTGTATATAAGACAAGATTGCCGCTTAGGAGTGATAATTAGTAATTGACTGTCAAACTCAAACCTGGAGGGTGTAACAATGTTGATCGAAGTAAAACAATAACATCTGGACTAAAATTATGATCAAAATTCACAAATTTCCAAATGGTAAAACATTTCTCACACCTTTTCTTCATCTGAGGAATGATAAAGATCGATCCATTCATCGTCATCGCTATCATCTTCATCCTCACTGGCAGACTCCCAGCCATCTAAATGTCAAAGGAGAGGGAGATGATCATGAAGCTAGTGCTCGTATGAAAATATTTTATGCAAGAATTTTAGTAGCTATTTGTAACTAGTATCTACATCATGCTCATTAAAAAAAGTGGCACATCACCCCTTCCTTTCACCCCAGCACGCGCACGCACACACTCATATACATGCACACACACACACACACACACACAAAGTAAAATGAAATTACCTATTAAAAGAATTTTTCTGCTCTTCTTTTCTTAACGGATGCATCATCATTTTCATTCCTTCCATGACAGATATTTATTAGATTCATTATTCATATGCTTAGGGAATAAACAAACAAACAAAGTTTGTGATAATTTACAGTTTATCAGCTTAGAGGCATTGACGATGACTGCCCAAACAAAATTCAATTTCATTGAAAAACGAATGTTGAGTACATTTTTTTTCTTCAGCTCAATTCTATCACAAGCATTCATGAAAAATCAACTTGAGAGAATTGGACTTGGAAAAAAAATAAAATTGGTAGATTATGTGTTGAAAAACATTTCTTATTCCAAAAACTTTGAAAGTTTGAAATATATCTTTTAGCATCAAGAAAATTCATATTTCAAACTTTCTCCTCCAAGCTGCATCCATGAAATCCAAACTTTGTGTAACCCATCAAATGAAGTCCTAATGGAGTGAACTTTTGAAAAGGATAAACTGTTTTTGTAACTATAACCTTAAAAAAAAAAGTGAGTTTTTCATAAAACGACACAATTTTCAAAGCTATTGATACCTTGATGCTGTTTATCTGTAGCCTCTTCTTTTTTATCCAGAATCACTTCTGCTCCAGCAATAAATGTTCTGGCATCTTTTTCACCATACTTAAGCATCTTCATCTCTTTCTGAGATGCTGTAGGTTTCCCCTGTGAATGAATCAGAATTCCAATTTCAGATTTAAATCATCAGTCAACATGGAAAAAAAGTGCTTACCACAGTTTTCCTGATGACACGATATTTGTTTGATTTAGCCTTTACCCAAATGTGACAGCTGAGCAGATGGAATACAAAAGATTAAAACACTTTGCATCTCTATAACTTTAAGTATCTGAGCTCACTGACTCAGCCTCACTTATAACTATCAGTCCTTTTTGGAAAATTTTCTCAAGCTGGCAATTGTAATCATGTAGTGTAAGAAACACTTTAAAACCAAATTGACATATATTATCGTGCACAAAAATGAAAAAAAAAAAATGGTTCTAGGATCTATTGTAAGGGATACAAACTTGACCTTGGCACTACAGAGTTGAAATAAGTAGGATAGGAAAATAGGATAGCAGGGAGAATTAAATCTTGATCATCTAAAACCAGCTCAACTTCTTAACCCAAATCACACCGGATAATCTAAATAATAATAATAACAACAACATTAATAATAATACAAAACATTTATATAGCGTCCTACCACAACAATGCCATGCTCAAGGAGCCTTACAATGGCTGTCTATTTAAAAAATAAAAATAAAAAATCTTACAATTAAATCAACAAAGCAAAACACACCCAAAAGGAAATCCTGCAGGTGGAGTTCTGAGACACACCATAAAAAAGAAAACAAAAAACCAAAACCCAAGGCTGCTTGAGAGAGTCGTGTGAAATGGGATTCAAACCCAGAACTCGCCACAGCACCCACCGCCCACTGCCTGGCCACTGCAAGGACAGGGAGCTTATCCACTGAGCAATCCCCCACTTCACGAGTAGAATGCCATCTATTTCCATTGTCAGCTCCAAGTTCTTTCTCCACTGGATATTATTTTTTACTTAAGGTGCAACTCTGTTCTTAAACATTATCTACTTACATGATGATACTTAACTTTCAAAAAGATCCAGTAACTTTATATTCCATTCTGTTAATAAAAAGCACTTCAAATTCTCAGGAAGAGCAAAAAAACAAAACATGAATTGACTTATTGACAATAAGTCAGCAATGTCTCCTAAAATCACCCAATATTTAAAAAATATGATGATCCATCAATGATGGCTATGGATTATACACTTTAAAACTTCAACAAATTTTTCACAAGTCGGACGATCAAACATACCCGATCTTTCCTTAACAGCATGGACCTATTGGTCTGGCGGAACAGCTGAATCAAGGATCTGGCCCCCATAAACACAGCTGGTGAAAAGCAAAGAAATATTTTTGTTAATGAAAACAAAATGTTTAGATTCATTGGTATTATTTTGATGCAAATCATATATATTTAAAAAATCCAGCGACATTTTGCAGCAGGTAACATGAAAAAAAAATTTGAATTCAATGAATTTCATTCAATATACACACTACAAAAGAAGTTATCCAATGCTTCTAATTATCTTACTTGTTAAACACATGACCCTGAAAATCTGAAAACATTTAATCTATGAATGTTTGTTATGAAATGGACCCGAAAACTCCTTTTTCTTCAGTCTCATGTTTACATTTGATTGCATTCCTCACCAAAAATAGTGATATATATGTTTCCGAATCAAAGTGCAGTTTCTTTGAAATTACTTTCTTTAAATTGTTTTAATTGGTTTCTTTGCCAAACAAGCAATGACAAAAAAGGAGATACCTACAACTTCAACTATGCACAATGAGGACTTGAAAAACAATGAAACTCAAAATATGTACAATTCCATGATGAAGACAGAACCAACTTTTGTGGTATCAGAATTTATTTGATCATCAACTCAACAAAACCTAATGAGTCTAAAAAAGTTTGAAAGAGCTAAAACAGAAAGAAAAAAACGACCTACCTTTGTCTTTGTGATTTTTGTATTGAGTCAAATCTTGCAGCAAATCTTCAGACATGGCCAGCGGGCATCGCACACATATCTCTCTCACAGCATTGAGCCCCACAGCCATCACCTCACCAGAATTTCTTTCTGTGATAAAATTGTTGGCGATGGTCATCAAAATTTCCTCAAGTGTATCCGGTGGAACCATATCATGGCTACCTTGAGCCAAATACAACAACAGCCGAGTAACCTAAAAGGAACAAAAGAAGGGGGCTTTTTATTTTCACTTTCCTTGTACAAGTTTGTACTAAATTGTGTATTAGAGTGTCATGAGTTGGGACCTAAATCCTTAAAAGAGGCTAGTTGTACAGGGATGCAGTTGTCATGAATTAAAAAAACAAAACAAAAAAAGCTTCAATCTATGCATAAGAATGTTACTTTTCAAAAAAATTTTTTCAACAAAGCCCAAAAGCAAACATTTTATAACAAAGATTTTACATTGCTTCGATGCATCTCTGAAAAAAACACTAAAGATCCATTAAAATGGCAATTTTTACCAGAAAAAAAACCCCCAAAAAAACATTTTTTACCTCTCTCTGATGCGGTTGAAGAAAACGTTTCATGAATGGGTAGAAATTCAATAAAAGCAGTTTGTGAATCCCAATCATTCTTGATATCAAATCTATCAACATAAGCTTGACTTCAAATCTCTCTGTAGACTTCTCCAGCTGGCGGAAAAGTTTCTCACTGAAGCCCTGGGGGTCATGAATGAGATGATGAGCTGAGGAGTCAAACACTTCCTTGTGGTTTTTCTTCTTTTTGTGTTTGCTGACAGCTTGCAGGGCTCTGTTAAGTTTTCTTTGCCTTTTCTTTGTTTTCTTGCCCACCCGATGACCCAGCACCAAATCTTTTGCAGTTTTCTTGGGATTGTTTTCCTCTTCAGAATCACTGCTGTCTTTGTCTTTATCATCCGTCTCATCTGTGGCTATAAGAGAAAATGAACATAACTTAAAACATATATATAAAAATATCAAAAGCTGGAAGAGTCTTAAAACTATGGAAATTGTTATTTGACAGACGTGTGTAAGGAATATTAAAAACATTTTGCGACAGCTTCAGAAAGATAAATGGTTACAAACACCTCTCTAATACTTTTAAAACACATCAATAGACTGAAAACATACATTTTGAGATACTAATACTATCTATTACTGCTCATTACATATTTCTAATCCCTTAGTAGCAGTAAAACAAGCATGAAAAGAAATAATAAGATTAATAAAAGACCCCAGACATTACTTCTTTCAACTTTAATCCAGGCTTTTTTTTCTTCTTCTAAAAATATC
The DNA here is from genome assembly GCA_039654465.1 of Melibe viridis. NCBI lineage: Eukaryota > Metazoa > Mollusca > Gastropoda > Nudibranchia > Dendronotidae > Melibe > Melibe viridis. Next base: position 3,496 of record JBCIKM010228464.1, on the reverse strand, counting down.
AAAAGACCAAAAAAAACAAATCAACAAACATTTCATTACCGAGAAAAAACTTCAATGCTGCTACCATGACCTTTGTGATTTTCGAGAAACAAGCTGTGGTGATGACATTCACAGTTTTTGAATCCTTCCATATATTTCTCCTGTAGAGCTCAATCATTATATCCAAGGCTGTTTTGACTGTGACAGTATTACTCTCTTGAAGCATGGAAAACATGAAGTTCTGAAGAGCTGCATTCAATTTCGGATTTCGGTGCTTGGCATTGACATTTTTTATATCTGACACGATATACTGGTAAACAGTCTTTCGCAACAGCTTATCCTCGCACTTAAGAAGTTTGAAAAACAGTTGTAGAACTTGTGTGGCTGAGATGAGTTCCTTGTTTCGCAGCATGATAAGTGCTTTTACTAAAGTCTGAGAAAGAAAAGAAAATTTCGTAGCATACAGTTATGGGATCATTAGAAACTTACTTAAGATGGGGTCTCTTTCATAATAATTCAACAAAAGAAAACAATCACAAAATTAATAAATATCTGATAATCCTTTAATTGAAAAGCAGAGACCAACTGTTAAAAAGCCAATGAAAGCTTGATATTTGAATAAATTTGAATGTAATGATTATTATCATGTCTTTAAAGTTCTTTGAGGCAACTATATTCAATTAATGAAAAAAACAAACATACAAACAAACAAAAAACCCACCAAAAACCAAGGAATGAAACAACTCATCATCCCAAAAATTAATTGCAACAATTTTTAGAAACCTACAAAAAAAAAAAAACAAACCCCAAAACAGACAATTCAGGTATAAACTTTGCATAGCACCATGATATTCTCACTAGTAAAAAATATATGCAAAGACATACACACATAAAAACCTCTGTTAAAATAACTGGATTTGAAATAAGATTATTAAGGTAGTGCTATGGACACTAAAAAACAGTAAAATTTAAGGTTTTACAAAAAAATCATAAAAATGTGGTTTGAGACAAGACAAACACACTGAAATTTCCAATACCATTCGCATTGTCCTGTCAAGAACAGTACTGTAATTCTTCAACAAATCCCCGAGCTGGTCAGCAAACTCTGAGACGTCTTCTTTATAGCAATGACTGACCTGTACATTCAACAAACAAAAAATGACATATGCTGTCACAACATTTGAATACAAATTGAACAAAAAAACCCCCCCCAAAAAACAGAGAGTGACAAGGTATTATCAGACAAAATCATTCCAAAGTTCCGTTGTAGCTCCCAGATCAAAAAGCCCTCCAACTGTGCTGACTCAATAAAAAATCACTCTGACCACAGGGAGGGAAATAACAAGGCTCAAGAAAATTACTTTTTTTTAAACTCTTGAAATGATAAAACAAGTTAAATGGAACCTATGAATTAGAGAAAAAATAATAATTAAATAGTTGAATGATAACAAGTAAAATCTAAAGAATATCTATGAAAGTAAAGAAAATTAAAAAGTGAAAAACGTAAAGAATAATCGAACAACAATTAAATGTACACAAAGCCTTACCTGTGCCAAAAACATTATTATTTCATCTAGTTTTTCATTGTATTTGTTGGGCTGCAGTTCAAAAGTTTGCATTAGACTGTGGTAGTACTGCCATTGTTTTAAAAACTGTAAGGAAGAGAGATCAAATAAGGTATCTATTACCAACAAAAGTTTGGTTAAAAATTGGAAATTATTTGAAGTGATGAAAGGCTACTTGGTTAGAAAGTTATCGAAGATTGAAAAATGTAATATTACAGGGGATGAGGGTTGGGGGGTCTGGTAAATGTACGAATAGTGTAAAAAGGATCTGGGGGAGGGAGTCCCGAAAAAGGTGTAAGATTAGTTTTGAACAGCTCCTAACCACCATTGCTTTTCTACAACTTTCAATACAAAATAAAGTAAAAAAAAAAAACCCTGTAAAAGCTCATTCAACACTCTTTCAATGATGGTTTTCAATTTGAAATTGATAAATAAATACATTTTTTAATGAATTTTTTCCCAACCCAAAAAACCTGATGAGTCGATGATAGTGGATGACTTTTGATTGATTTTTCAAACCGGAAAATGACATTAACACGGCTAGTTTACTTTTCAAAGGAAGAAAACGGAAGTCGGGAATAGTTAACAGCCAGGAATGTGAGGTATTTCTAAGCCAAAAAATGACATCAAAGAACAGTTATTTCGGCCCTCATCATACTCTGGTGACATCGTTTAGGCCGGTTTAGTCGGCCTGTGACACTCATGGGGTTAAAAAATTCAGAAGTCATTGTCATTAATCTAAGGAGCTGTGCTGAGGGACTGCTCTTTATTCACTTGAACACTACGTGACCTTACACAAGTCAGGTATTCTATGTCAGCCAGGGATCTATTTAGGTAAAAAAAAAACAGCAGAAAAAAATTTAAATTAGAAATATGAGGGGGGAGTGATTAGTATCAACCAGTCAACTGTCTCAAATCAAATGCATATAAGCAATGTTTTTATAATCCTTTTTATACGCTGATTATGTTTTGGCTTGTGAAATTTCTCTAAAACCAATAAATTGTTGGAGATTAATTGATAATTTAGGGATGAAGGTCAATGTCACCACACAGCTAATTATGTGCAGGGTTTTCCGGTTTGTTTTGATGGATTTGAAACTGTATTTAACAATTCTAACAATGCTTGTGCAGTGATCATCATCCACACATTTTGTAAGAATAACTGGTAGGTTGGAAGAAAATAGGGAAGAGAAGGTCCAGAAAAAAACACAGCTGAAGTTGGATGGAGGAAAATCGTGAATAAAAAGACAGTTAAAGAGAAAGAAAAGACAAAGCCATTTCGGGCACAGAGTTGTGGTGTGTGAACTATGCAAATGACTACCCAATCACAAAACTTACCAAAGTGCAAATTAATGCAAAGCTTTTTGTCTGAAAAAATACTATAGGGAAAAAAAATATGGGTCTAGCAGAGGGTTGAAAAAATACAGGACGAATTTGATAATTGGATACAATGAGGCAGAACGAAAAAAAAAATGGATCGAGCAGTAGGTCTAACACATAGCACTCTGCTTGCAAGCTCAACACTCTATCACTTTGGCTACAGCGGCAGTTACTCGTAAGTGATACATAATGTATAAAACTCCACTATCAGGGCGGAGAGACCAAAAGGGAACCCGAAGTTTGGCTAAAATTGTACGAATAACTGGTCCTACAATTGCTTTGAATTGATATTTTCACCTACATTTCGTAACACTTAAATATTGATATATATTCACTATCTGTCTGACTGTCTCATACGTGTTGCAAATTATCCTGTGATGAATTTTCTAACATCGGAAAAGGGTGCTTCTGTGAATAAGGACAGCCCATGTATTTATCTGGACTCATCAGACTCGGACATGGGAAGTAACCTCAAACATTCACCCACTCTCGCTCCCACTCTCTATTATTTTCCTACCCACTTATTTCATATCCATTTACAGGCATTGCTTATTTACCGTCCCCCTTCTCCC
>JBCIKM010228353.1:0-12428 GCA_039654465.1 Melibe viridis | reverse complement strand
TTTTCGCCGTTCATGGGATTCGAACCCGGACCTTTCACTTGAGAGGCGAGCACCGTACCTCTCTGCCACATACGCCCTTATTTGCTCTCTGAGACTAGAATTGATTTTTCCAGGTCTATCAAAGGGAGTGCAGCTTTAATTGGAATACTTCAGAGGAACCAGTCACCCTGGACCCTTAATGATATATGTTATATTTTCAAGCATTATTTTAGCGGGACCAACCTCATTTAGTTAGTAAATTTTTATTATAATATAATACTCCCTGCGTGTAACACGTAGCTCAGCTAGTAATTGGATGCACAAAGAGGTCAGCAGTGAAAATGAAATTAAAATAAGCTTCAATTAATCAGAATTCCTCTGTGTATAGTTATTGTATTTTCTGATACATATAGTTAGTAAAAAAAAATTTTAAAAAATCCCTGATTTGTGAGAAAATATTTTTCTAATTCTGCAACTGAAAAATTAGTAAGATAATGTTTTGTTTTGTTATCCATATACCTTCATAACGCCTTAGCAGTGTCGGGACCCAGCTCCGAGGGGCTAGGAAAACCTCTGAATCACAAGAAATGAAGACAGGCAGATGATAAGTCCACTGTGCCTTGCATGGAGTAATGAGCAATACAAGGGGTATTACTCAATCTTAAGCCAAACAATAGTTGCTGTTGCCTTTGATGGTATCTACTCGTTGAGAAAAAACGATTATTTTATAAAACTATATGAACAATGTAACCTTTAATTTTTGGAATTAAATTTATTTAGAGGCCCTGTTTCTTCTCATTCAGTGGGGCTGTTAAAAAGGGAAGTTTCTCTGAAATTTTTGCCTCATTCTTTGACACTGTCAGTGCTATTATATCCGAGTCCAGCCAGGGCATGATCAGAATAACAAATGGTCAAATCCCAAGAAAAAAATTCATCAAGACAAAATAAGTCTTGAAAGTGACAGAAACTTACTTCCCAAATCAATATGAAGCTTCCGATTTAGTGCTAGACAAAGGAACTTTTACAATGAGTGCCTGGATTTTGTTGCCATCTACCTCCCTAGATACCTGTTTATAACTGATTTCCTTAGAACATAGCAGAAAAGTTGTACGCCTGCAATAAATATTGACATCTCAGTGTAATGTAAGTTGTCTGAAGGTTTCCTCCATTGCATTTTTTTGTTACCATCATCCCTGTAGTCTGTGTGCTTTTTTGAGGAAAAAATCCCCCAGGATTTTCTTGTAACATTTTGTCCTGTGATTGGGGGTAATGGTATTCCTTTTTATGTTTGTATAATTTTAGTCTTTTGGTGTCCTTTTAAATCTTGTTTTGTTTTTGTTTTTTACAGGAAATGGAGACTTTCACGCAAGTTAAAACCAGTTGTTCCAGAAGAATTGCCTGGTATTTCAATCATCAAACCCCTTGTAGGAGTAGACCCACATTTATTTGATAACTTGGAAACCTTTTTTACAATGAAGTATCCACAGGTAGGTTTTTCATTTGTTTTCTGTTAATCACCTTTCAAAATTGATACTTTCATATATTGCTGTTTATAATTTATTAAGACAGACATTGCTCTGTATACAAGACCATTCTGCCAATTCTTAGATGAGCAAGTAAAACAATTTTGTTTTCAAATTTAGTCTTCTTTCTTTCTTTCTTTCTTTCTTTCTTTCTTTCTTTCTTTCTTTCTTTCTTTATAAAAGGGAACTTTTTACTGTAGGGCCTTTAGTCTTAAAGCGCTCCCTGGTTATGATGGGCTATTATTATTATTATAAAATCTTACTGCTGAGTGATTAGGGAAGGTAACTTGTATATATATATTAATTAATTTTTTTTTTTATGATGTTGTTGAGCTTCTAAAAAAGACAAACACACACACACACGCACACACACACACACACACAGTAAGAAAGAGAGATAGAGAGAGATAAACACGTTGCTCTCTAAATATTTTTGACAAAAGATTGTATGAATTTAAATTTTTTTGTCATTCTTTATTGTTTCAGTATGAGATCTTATTTTGTGTCCAAGATGAATTGGATTCAGTTATCATGGTGGTCCAAAGTCTTATCTTGAAGTATCCAAAAGTGGATGCAAAATTATTTATTGGTAAGTTGCAATTCAAAGTTAAAAGTTATGTAAAGGTATTGGTCACATTTTCATTCTTCCTCTTCTTCTTTGTGAACATTTTTTGATGCTTAATTTGTTGTTACATTTGATCTAAAGTGAGTTGTTTTAAGTGACAAATTTGTTCTATCTTTATCCCATGTTCTTTTCTTAGGTGCTAAAAATGTTGGGGTAAATCCAAAGATCAACAACATGATTAAGGGTTATGAGGCATCAAAGTATGATGTTTTCCTGATATCAGACGCAAGTTTGAAAAGTAAGTATTTTCTTATGTTCTATATAAAGTTTTTTTCCAATATAAATACACAAGTTAAGAGTTCAACTGCGTATATAATGTTCAAATAACACATCGGAAGCTGAAATACAATATATAGTCTGGCATTTGGATAGTCTGTTTTAAAATGAAAAAGCTATAAAATTTGCTTCTTTGTGATCTCAGCGGCAGGCAAGTGAATTCCTCAAAGCGTTTATTAATTTTTATCTGAGTTTATGGATATGTGTCTAAAGACCTATGAGAGGCATATAAAATAGTTTTGCATTTGATTGAAGTAAAAAATGGGTGGAAAGGGATATATATTACGTGCCTTCAAACTTGAACAAAACCAAAATGTGATGGTTGTTTGAATATTGCTCAGTGTGCTGCATTTTCTAGTAGTTTGTATTAAACTATCCTTGTTTTCAACATATTACAGATCGCATTGATTTCAAATTAAGGAGGAAGCATGAGGGTGTATGATATTGATTATTTCTTTCAGTCAAAGCATTGTGAAAGATTGAATGCTGTTGACCATTGATTAGGGAACAGCTGTCAAACAAGTAATTACAATAATATAGTGGAACACACACACTTATGAGCGCAAGTTAGACAGCTGTTGTAATGGTGGATAAGTTGGGTTCAAGATTAATATGGTAATGGTACGGCCAGCTTCAGTAATGAAGTAATAATACAGTATGGTCTTTTGTCATAGTTTGATAAATTGCAAGATTTGTCTGCGAACTTCTCACCAATAAGAGAGTGTTTAGATAGATGAATGAGTGGAGAGTGTGAGAGAGAGAGAGACTGTTTTTTTTATATGAATGAATACATTGGAATTAGGTGTACATTTGCAGGTATTAATGACAAAGAGAAAAAAAAGCCTAAAACCAGAGCATTCAAAATTTATCTTTTAATCATCTTAGTTTAGCAAAACCCGGCAGATGCAGTGAATGACATCTTAATTTTATATGTGCAAAGTTTCTATATACTTTATACTGCAATCATGGAAAAATGAAATACAGTGGTTTTGATAAGATCACCCAAAAATTCCCATATCAGAGACTTGGCAACATGATTCTGATATATGCAATTTGCCCAAAACGTTACTGGTGATCAAAAGAAACTGGCCATACCTTGAATTGTGATACAGATCAACTCCCTGTTGATGAAAAGCTAAAACTGCTGGATAATAAGTCAAGCTCTGGGAGTTTTTATGGGAACATGATCGCATCCACAAACAATCCAATCCATCTGGTCCTGTCAATGTTCAATCATGTTCAGGTCTTGTGATAGGCTTGACCAAGTGGTAAGGACATTGACTGTCTTTTTAAAAAAAAAAAAATAGTTGTGGGTGATCATGGTATGGTGCATTGAAATGACATAATTATCTTATGTGACACCTGGCTACCAAACAACACAGTTTGTTTACATATCTGTCAATTAAGTCTAATGGTGGCACATGACAACAAAATGTTGTTTAAAAATGATTTATTACAAACAGTATAAAAAAACCAGGATACAGCAAGTGCTATGATTCTTTTCCAATATTATTTTTTAAAGTGAAATTTGTTGATTATCTATCTCTTTTAATGACTGTGCTTTCTTAATTTTACCTTCCTTCAATGGTCATTGTCATTCAGCTTTATTTCTTTTCATTTTTTTCAGTGACATTTGTCATTTATTTTGCTTTGTTTGATTTTCAGTGAAAGAAGACACTTTGATGGACATGGCTTTACTGTTGAAAGATAAAGTGGGTCTTGTGCAACAGTTACCTTATCTTTGTGACAGACCTGGGTTTGCCTCTCACATGGAAAAGGTAAGCTTTATTTGTTCACACTATTGGGTTTTTTTTTATTTTATATTTTTCTATAAATTTGTTCTTCTGTTACTAAATTGTATAACCAGAGGCTTTATGTAAACTTTTTACTTCTTTTTATTAGTTTATACCTGGCGTTCAGAACTCACTGTCGACCTTACCAATTTATTGAGCTACATGTGAGCATTTTTTCCAAATTCTTGTGACCTGTTTTCATATTCAATTTTTGTATCTTTATTCTACAGATTTTCTTTGGTACTCAACATGCTAAAATGTACATCACTGCAAATGTGGCAGGCATAAACTGTGCTTCTGGAATGTCAACTATGTTTAGGAAAGACCTCATTGAGGATGCTGGAGGATTAGCTCAGTTTGGAAAATATTTGGCAGAGGATTATTTTCTCGCTCAAGCAGTATTAGATAGGTAAGGAGTGTGAAAATTATGTCTCTGTGAAAGTTTTTACCTACTCCATTTACCTTTACTATTGTTTAAAGGATAATTATTAGCTTCTTTTCCATCTTTGTTCTCTGAAAATATGCAGTGTGATTCATATAATATTTAATATCAATATTGCTTACCTCTTTGTCAATCTTAATAGGAATGCCCTGCCAAGGGAGGATGTGGTGGGTGGTGGTGGTCACGAATGAAAGAATGTAATTGAAATTGTCTCTTGAGGAATGAAAAAAATATGGTTTTGACGCTCTACACCTCTCTGTTGTAATTGGAAGGTTGGCAAAATTATGATAATTTTAAGGCAAAGCCTGAAAGGCTAAGTATTCTTAGTAACTATTGATTTGAAAAAAATTGTGACTTAGGAATTGTCCTTTTCGTTGAAACTTTTGGAATAACTCGAACTCACTTTTGCAAAGTCATATCTGCGGTATAGCAGGATGGTGTGATCCCGCTTATGAAAGTGAAAGTTTAATTTTGGAGGAGCTGTTTAATTGTTTTCTCTTTGTGACAGGTATTCTTTCAAATGAAGTGTAACCCCTTTTTGTAAAATTTAGCAGGAACACTTATGCAGCCATCCCCCACCACGCCTAAAACTAAACCTGGTTTCTAGGCTATCTTTCCACCTTTGCTGAAATACTCCTTTTGTTGTCTAGAGACAAGAATACTTCCTTTTATTACAAATTTATTCTTTATCTGTGTTCTCAGAGGCTACAAGATTCAGCTTAGCAGTCAGACAGCATACCAGAATTCAGGACAGTATTCATTGATATCTTTTCATAATCGCCTTATCAGGTAATTAATCATTAATTGAAACTAAAACTTTTAGCATGATCCTTTTTATAATCGTAATCTATCAGCTTCAGACACCTCCACAGACTTTTTCCCATTTTATAGCCATTGTCATATATTTTGCCTCCTACCATATCTCTGGGGGTGGTTGGTGGGTGTCCCTGGTGGGCACTTCTTCTGTTTATCTTTTACACTGAAGCTATTGTCTTACTTTTTCCTATTTTCTGTGATGTCCTGTTTTTGTTGTCTTGTTTGCAAGTCATCCCCTTTTTCATGCCTTTAGGTACATAACTCCAGGGTGACAAGTAGTCGTAGTGAGTACTTTAGTATACAAAAGATCCTGGGTCCTCCTGGACCATAATACTGTTATGGGTGATGGCCTTCGTTTATTTTTGTAAGGAGGGATGATATTTTTTGTCATTGTTAATCATCTCTCTGCGGTGTCACTTTCAATGTGTTTTGAGAGATGATATTTATTTTTTAGTGTAAATCATCTCTCTTCTGTTTGTGGTTTGATCTGCGCCCTCTTTGAACTAATTCTATTGTCTTACTTACTATGTGATAGTTGTTGTGAGTTTGGAATTTATTGAATGTTTCTTTTGTTAACTGTCACTGTCATAATTGTTCTAAATTATCAAAGAGGTGTACATAGGATACAAACTCCCGACTTTGAATACTATTTTTTTTTTTTTATCCACATTGTAACTTGTTTTCAATTTAATTGTATCCTTGATCATTAAATAAAGATTCCAGTTTTGATGAATTGAGTATTATATACAACCACAGATAAGCTGGTATTTTCAGAACTGTTTGGGTAGAAAGACTCTGGTAAAACCTTTCTGAGCAAAATGTGCTTACTGTGTTTTCCCCTTTCCTTTACTTTGTAGCTTTCTAAGCCAAACTTGTCATGGTGATTTTACTTGTCTGATTGGTCTCTTTCTCAATTATTTTGAGGAAACAATATAATAGTGGTCAGTGAAAATCTTTTCTGAGGTTGAAAGTAAGTTAACATGTTTAAATTATTTATTTTTGTAAAACTTTTGTTGTTGTAATGGTCTATGCAAAGGACAGCAATGTCATTATCTCTCTCTTTTTCCCCCCAAACCATAGGTGGACCAAATTAAGGATTGCAACTGTTCCAACAACACTCTTCTTTGAGCCAGTATATCAGTGTCTGGCACTTGGGTTCATCATTTCTTTTGTCACACAATACCTTTTTGACTGGTCACCTCTTGTCTTCTTCTTAGTGCATGTCCTGGTGTGGTTCTTGCTGGACTACATCCTAATGTCAGTCATTCAGGTAATCAAAATGTGTGAAAGTTTGAAATTAGAACATAAATTGATCTTTCTTTCATCCTTCATGGAAATTATATATTTTTTTTTGGCAAAACAAAATCCTGAAATTCTAGCAAGTTCGTGTGCATGCTTCTAAAAGAAGATAGAAATCCAACAGTTTCAGTCGTTGGTTATAATATATTTTTGTAAAAGATTTAAAATTGATGGATATTCACAGATGTTAACTCTATTAGTGTTATGATGTAAGATAAGAAAATTTATTGTTGACATTATTGTTTCTTTCATACAAAGCTTGTTTAGAGAAAAAAAGTAGCTTGCTAGATAACCCATTTAAGTAACCGAGCAAAGCCTGTGAAAAAAAAGAAAGAACAAATCTTGAACAGACAAGCCTGTTTAGAATTTGATATTTTTATGGATTGTTCATAATATCCTGATTAAAGTTTTTCCTTAATGGTTTGATTTTAATACACAGTGGATGTTGTTTTCATTGCTCACTATTGAAACTGATGAATGTTAGTGATCAAGAAAGTTTGGATGATATAAGATTATTGTATGTAATGATTTTATAATTTTACCCCCAACAGGATGGACCGTTACCTTTCTCTAAGTTTGAATTCCTTGTGGGCTGGCTGATCAATGAGATGTCATATCTCTCGCTAATCTTGAGAGCTCACTGGGACCCAACAATCAAGTGGAGGGACCGGGCCTACCGTATTCGCTGGGGAGGAATCTCTACCAGATTGTCACCTGAGCCTGACTCCAAGCCTATGGAGAAGAAGTAGATCATCGTCCTCTTCCATCAAACATGACCTTCAAAACACCTACCATCCTAAGCATTTTCACTGATGATAAAGGGAGTTTGGGATTGTTCTCATAATTCTTTCTTTGGTTTTGATTCTTTGATTGAAACTGGCCAAAGAGGAGAGGATGGTATACCCTTTTAACGTTAACAGCTAGGACATTGCATTTGATTAAAAGGTATGTTAACTGTTACCAAGACTTATTTTAGTCATGAATGAAATAAGAATCTCATTTCTTAATCAAGCAATTTTTTTAACAATCCCAAACATTATGGTACAAAGATTTTCTCTAGCAAATTATCCCCTCATTTTCATCAGGATCACACATAACATATGCATCTTGTATTTTCTGGTGTGATAGATAGATAAAATGAGTTGAAGGACAAAGGTTGAGATTGTGAGCTTTAATATACATCATTTTCCTCAGTATGCATGAAGATGGTGTTGTTTAAGTCAGAAACACTACCTGCATACAGCTGACCTGAAAGCTGCTCCGATTCTATTGGAACTGCCCTGTTATTTTTATACTTTTTAATGCATGCAAAGGAATTTACAAAACTCAGACATTTTCCGCTCCCCATAGTCTGATCTGTGAGAAAGCTCTACCTACTGCAGATTGCCCTGTTGGTTCAGAGAAAGCTTCTGACAGTGCTACCCCCCCCCCCCTCCCCCCCCCAAGTCTTAGATAATCTTAATCTTTCATACAAGGAATTCCTGTATATCCAAGTGAGCGATGTAAATCAAGCCAACTGGTTGGTCTCAATAGCAGAGTTCACCTTACAGTTCCGTAGCAGTGAATCTTTAATCTATAACCAGTTTTTACTTTCACTCTCTGAATATCTATATATTCCTTCACATGATTTTTCTGAACTTTTTCTGTTCTAGCTTTGCAGTGAACTTTTCATCTTATGTTTAGGTGCTCCTATTTTGTACCTTAAAGTCTTTTTTTTTTTCCATGGAAAATATTTTTTTTTTTCGGTAGGGGTTGGCTGGTATGATACAGTTGTGTTTCTAATATATTTGCGTGCAGAATGTGGGTTGTGTGAGAAATGAGTGATCATTAAATTTCATTGTATATATGACATTTTTTTTCTTCTCAGCTCTGTCATCCCTGTATGCTGTAATCATTCTCACTGTACAAACTAATCAGTACATGTATGACAATTAATTCTTGCCTATCAACGCTGGGTTAAGTCAGGAGCTTCCATATGCCTCACTGTTTGGTCTTTGGAGTGAAGTAGTACAGTTTTGTTTGTTTTTTTTTGGGTTTTTTTTTATGAGAGCTTTTCTTGTTCAAAATTGCAATTATTGTTGCTGGTTGAAAAGTTCAATCTACATTTGTTCACTCTATATTGACTCATCATGTATTGTTGGTGCTCTGGTCTGGGTTTAATTGAATTATACAGTTTGCTGTTATGGATCATGTCATCTTTTTTGTCCTCTGATCTTTGACACACAAGTTAACACTTGCGAATAATGAAATTACTTATCTTAGTTGTCAGAGAACAATACTCACCCTTTTTAGGGGGTTTTCCTATCTCTTACTTACCTGTCATCCCACCATAGTCTTAGCCATAAATTTTTGTTCAATGAAATTTACAACATGAAGGCAACCTTGTCCCCCATTCAATCCCCAACCATCCAGCCATGTCTTATTATGGTGTTGGTATTTACACTTGACTGTTTATAAAGTTGTTGCGTCGGTAAGGACAATTTGAACAGGTGCCGTCAGGATAGCTAACTAGTATTGGATAACCATTTATCTTCCTGCCACTCATCCAGCTTGCATGCACATAAACTATTTGACTTTTTTTTTGGAACGTGCTGTGTTTTGTGTGAGCTATTTTTTTAATACGATATGAATGGACTTCCAAGGGAAATTTTTCCCATTATTTCAAAGCTCAAATTAAGTCTTTCTTAAAGGCTTTATAAATCGGAACTTTCTTATTCTAGTTTTTCAAGATGGATGCTTTTTTTTTTTGTTTTTTGTTTTTTGTTTTTGTTTTACTAAAATGCTATCTGTATGTAGAATACCATTTTGGAAAAGGTTTTAGTGATTCAACAAAATTCAAGAGAAGCAAAGGCTCTGTGCTTGACTGATGTATCCAACCCCACAAGTTGGAGGTAATGATGTAGAGCATTCAGATCCAAACCCTCTCTTTAACTCTAAAATATTCACATTGTAAATATGTACATTTGAAAAAAAAACTTTTGAAATTTGTAAACTCTCATTTACCATTTATTGTGACTGACAACTTGTGCAATCTACCTTCATTATTTGTGGTCCCAAAGTCTGGAGAATGCAGAGGGTTTGATGTGTTTTTCTTCAATAAGGAAAGTGGAGTTCATTCTTGTCACTCGTTTTGAGATTCTTTGGTTCATTTTTTTTTTTTTGGAAATGAGCTTTAAAACTGAAGGGTCTATTTTTTTTAATTTTTTTTTTCCAGATAAATTTTCTCACCAACCCCATACTCTTAACAGATCTTACAAATGAGAAAGTCTTATTTAAAGGAGTAATTCACAGCAGCTCAGAAATTATTAGGGAGCAACAATGTTGGAAGGTTGCATTTAAAGTAAAGAAAACTTCTATTGAAAAGAATTTATGTAAGGTTGTAGAAAAATATTATCCGATATTATTCATATTTTAAAGATTTAGTTATTGTTATTGTTTCTATTTTCTTTTCTTCTCAAAGTCAGGTTTTACTTTACAAAACAGGGGTATAGGGCTGTGCAAGTAAGTTTTTAATAAATTTTTGAAAGGAGAGAAATTCCATCACATTTTGACTCAAAATTATTATGAATTTGCCCGTTTGTCTAATATTTGCAATCACTACTTGCTATTATCAAAAACCTTTCATGTTTTTTTTCTCTGTTGAGGGGGTGCAGTCTTGAACTAATCTGTTTACAAAAGGCAAAATATGATGTCTTCCTTGAGGAAAATCCGACTTAAATCAAAATTGTGTGGATGATTTTAAAGTGCTACCTTTTTGTCTAAAAATCAGCTTTTGTGTGAAACTTGAACTCTATTGCATCTTCCCTTCAATGTCTGCCATGTAATAGCCACCAAAGAAGAAAATGTGTTCCCCATCCCACCTGCCTTATGTTGCTATCTTTTCCTACGGTATATTGTGACAAGAATTATTTTGTATCAATGCAACTTGACAAATCAGCTTGTGTCTGTTTACTGTTGGTGCTTGTTCCCCATGATTTTGTTTATTTATAAGTGAAAATCAGTACTGAAGCTTTAATATGCCTAAGGCTGACTCAGTCAAAAGCCATTGATAAATTTTTTAAGTGCAATGCCATTTTTTCTCATTTTCAAGAAAACAGTGAAGCATGAGTCATTTTTCTTTTGTTTGTTTTTGTTTTTTATTTGTTTTGATTTTAATATTTCCTTTTCAGCAAATAATGTTAAGTAATGAATAATTATGATCTGTGCTGTCTCCTAAAATACGCAAATCTGATTTACTACTACAATCGTAATTGATTTAGCATTCAGGAAAGATTTACATTGAATACTTGTTATTTACCCAGTATTACTTTAATTACCGAACACTCTTTTGTTTCAGTATTCATTAATACATTTTGCAAACAAATCCAGTCTGTATGACGCTTGCCGCAATCCATTGTGATGTTGATGGGCTGTGGAATTCAGTGGGGAAACAATCTTCTCTGAAAGGCTGAAGGACTGGATGCAGTAGTCCAATATCAATGAGATTTTACTGTTTTTGTTGGAGAGTACTGGTTACTGCTCTATGTATCTATGCTGTCAAAGTTTGTGTTTCAGCTCTACCTTAATTGTATGAGATTAGACAGATAAGGAAATAAGAGCTTCCTTTATAATTTATTTCAACTCTTCATTGAATATGAAGGTATGATGTGTCAACCTACAATCAATTCAGTGTGTTGTTTTGAACTTCTTTTTTTTAAATGTTGCTTAGTTGTTTTGTCTTTTTTTATGCATGTGTGCCGTGGGATGGGGATCATTGTAAGAAGTTTTTGTTTCTTGAATATTTTGTTTGAGTAGTCAGAGGGTGGTTGGGCAAGAGGAGATGGATGACTGTTTAGCTATAGTTTCTCCCATTTGAATTTTATTGAGGTTGTATGGTGATGATCTGTCATGGAATGTATGTATGGAATATACTTTGAAGGTTCCTATCAGGGCCAGTCAGTACTCATTAAAGCTTAACCAGTTCTGTTTTCTTTAAATGTCGTATATATATATATATTAAAAAAAAGATTTCAGTTCATGATGGATGAGCTGCTCATTAATCTTGCTTTGAATGGAATGCGTGAACATTTAATTTTTATTTTATTTTCTTATGAGTCACTACTTACTGCTACTTAACGGGTGGTATGGCAATTTGCTAGCTTTTGTTTGCCTACTTACCCAGAGATTATTCTTTTAGGTTTGAATTCAGAAAGGAAATATAAGTGGAGTAAAAGAAGGGAGGGTATATCATATGCTAGGGAGGATACTTGTAACAGGAATAGCCTATTGCCCAAGTGAATCACTTATTTTCTCATAACAGACCAAAGCATTGTGTAACTGTCACCATTGTGATGTACTGTAAGAGTGGTGCAGGTTTTTTGTCAAGTCTCTCTCACTTTCTGTCTCAGTTGATCTTCATGTCCCTTCCACTCTCTTAACTCTCTCTCTCTCCTCTGTCTTGATATTATTAATTCTCTAAAAAATTCTTCACAAATCTTACAAAACCTTGACATTAAGTTGTGGAAGTTTGCCTTTTTTTCCTCTTCATCAGGTTTCCCCAAACTCTCCATTTTTCATTTGTAGCTCATTCAAACACAATTATCAATGTCCACAAAGCCTACCTCATCCATATCTTTCTATGGTCCTGTTTTTTTTTTTTTTTTTTTTTTTTTTTTTTTTTTTTTCCCCCCCCTAAA
>JBCIKM010228242.1:0-12428 GCA_039654465.1 Melibe viridis | reverse complement strand
AGAAGAAGAAGAAGAAGAAGAAGAAGAAGAAGAAGAAGAAGAAGAAGAAGAAGAAAAAGAAGAAGAAGAAGAAGAAAGCATGTTCAGACGAACATTACCTACTTTTTATTTTTTTCTTCCACCATCCATGACTCCATCTGCGTCACTTCCTGCACTGCATGGTGGGAAGACATTTGTGACAACGATGACGGTACTTCCTGGGCAGCAACTCTGCTGGACTTTGGCTGAAAAATTTATAAACAAAAGTTGTTTTTGACGCTTTCTGAGAAGGCTGCAGGCTGTGTTTTAGCTCCGTGTAAAGTAATAATAAATGTTTGATGTTTAAAATCAATGATTAAAATCAAGGTGTATTTATACCATGACAGATTGCCCTGCCATCCATCATGTCGATTCCCTGGCACAAACGTTATGATGGAACAAAATCTCTAGTTTCAACTAATTAAAAACTTACAGAGTCTGCTACTTCCATCACAGAGAAATCGGAGCGTGGTGTGTTGACCTTTGAACCCTCAGAGGACATGATGGCCTCGTACAGGGACTGGAAGTCCACTCTTTCCCCCTCCTCTGAGGAATGAGCACAATCAACACAAAAACTGAACAGCAGAGAAAATGTGTCAAGGACAACCATTCTAAGTATGTTGGTTTTAGATTAAAAGATTAGTTGAGATGAGATGCAATGGGATAGAACGGGGAACAATACGACAGTCAAGAAATGGTATGGTTCATGACGGAGCTGCAGGGTAGAATAGAAGCACATGATGCAGTAAGGAAGTAACAAGCCCCTCCACCAACATAGTAACAAGCCCCTCCACCAACATAGTAACAAGCCCCTCCACCAACATAGTAACAAGCCCCTCCACCAACATAGTAACAAGCCCCTCCACCAACATATATCAACAAATCAAGAATTGACTCCTTCAAATGACACCAATAGTCAACAGCATAAACTAAGTCAGAGGTCAGAGGTCAGCACATGGATAAAGATTCTTTGAAAAAAATCAGTTTCTAGAGACGCCCACACTCCCATTCCCTCACTGGAAACTGCAAACAAATCAATAATAAATGAATGTAAACTTATAAAAAAACATCTGAATGGTGCGGTTACATTTAAAATGCTGGTCAGACAGCCCCGTGCCTGTGTAGCCCTGTAATCTTTGACCCAGGGGCAGCAGCAGACTGTGATATCGTATCTCACAAACATGTACAGCATAATCTTACTCTGTCAGACAAAAAACTTTCAAAACTTTGAATATTTTTGTCGCAGCTAAAGAAAATTTGTTGTCATGACTAAAGCAAATCTCACCAATGAAAGACTGTTCTCTCCCTTCAACTTCATCTTGCGTCCAGTCATGATCCGCGGTGGAGGAGCTTTGGGGCCTGTTCCCACGCTGCCCTTTAGGAAGGAATTGTTTTGTTGAGGACATGCCTTGTGGTCGCCCACTCATCCTGGAGCTGGACTGCGATTGGTCGCTGCCCAGACTGGGGATTTCCCCCTCAGGCAGCTCGGTGCGCCGGTGTTTCTTCAGCATCAGCCTCTCCACGTAGCTCAGAGAGTTGCTGAACTTGATGTCTGGCACCGGCACTTCCTGCACCGTCCCCGTACAAGAATCCATGCTGACCACTGGGGACATTCGCACCCATGGGACGTATTCAGACAACGGCAATCAGGGTCAAAATGATAAGGATCATGGTATTTCCATTGAATTAAGGCAATCTGTCACAAAGTTTAAGTCGATTTACAGACAGTTTTGCGGACACATGTAGAGAGAGAAAGAGTGAATTAAATTTTAGCCACTGGTATTCTTTGATTTAATGACTCTTCTCTCAATAGACCTTTTCCAAAATGTGAGTGACTTCCCTGGAAGAAAAATTACCGCAGAGTTACCTATCGTTCTGGGACTTACGGGACTGACCCTCGGGCGGATTGTCATCGTCATTTGTTGTTCTCTTAGTCTGCATTAAAACACTGTCTCATATGCTATTTGTTTTTAATGGACAAACAAAGTTCTTCTTCCATTGAATACACGGACGTGACCAAAAAATATGCTCTTTATACGACTATTGAGAAAATACAAATTACGAGTGTCTGGGAAGAAGGAAGAGTTGATCAATCGTTTGAAAGGTTTTAGAAAGATTATTAACTCTCGTGAAAAAAAAAAAAACTTGCGTGAAAAGGAGGAACCTCTACAGTATTCAAACAGGTTCAGATCAATGCAAGGATTAAGCGATGATTTACAATTAAAAAAACCAGTAAAATTATTAAAAAAAACTTACAGTAAATCTAAACAAACGTCACAAGATAGTGCGTAGTCCATGTGGTTTATCATGAAGGATGAGTATTTAGACATTAACTGTTGTAAAAGTGCGAAAACTTATACACCACATCTATGGCTGTGTAAAATAAAATGCAAAGACAAAGAAGAAACCTGGTCGAAAAGTGAATGCATAATGCTCAAATTTGGAACTAAGTTAATTCAAAATGACTTTGTCATCTTTGAGCGGCATGCAAATTTTCAAAACAATGCATTTATTGGCACAAAAGTTATCTAGGAAAAATGCTGTCTTTTCGGTCGAACAGACTATAGACAGCACACAACAACGGGGGAAAAGTAAGTCCCAGAAGCTGGTCGACATCTTCAATCATGGATAGGTAACTCTGAAAATGTGGAAAAATAACTCACATTTTGGAAAAGGCCAATTGGCTAGTGAAAACAGACAAAACAATATTCATGGACAAGGTGTAAGAAGATGATAATGAAAGGAGAGAATAAAACAAATAAAGGTCAAAGCAAAACTTACAAGTAATCAAAGAAGATAAAATAATTTATGTTTGTTCACCAAAAAAACCCCAAAAATGTTAGGCCTCTAAAAAGACAAAGTACAAACCTGGAGATTTTACAGGGGAGGCAACTGGTTTGGCTGGATGTCTTGCACTGGCCTGCGGTGATGGGATTTCCTCCCCTTGCCTCCATGCCATGAGAGCCTGCTGGAATGAAGCGGCACTCTGCGACTCGTCGTAATCCCCCTGCAGCAAGGACGCCCCTGCAGCCTGCCTGGGCGTGGTCAGGGAGAATCGGGGGCCTGAGGCTTCAGAGCCGTCGATTGGCCTTGTGTCCTGTAGGGGCAACACAGTACGTACAGTGTGTAAGTGTTTGCAGGGGGAGGGGGAGAGAGAGAGTGAGATAGAGATATACATACATACATAAATAATACATACATACATACATACATACATACATACATACAAACATACATACATACATACATACATTCATACACACATACATACATACATACAAACATACATACATACATACATACATACATACATACATCTGGTCACAGCCCCTTAAACCCAGCAAGCTATTCCTTTATGGACAATGAAGGTTATTCTGATTAGGAGTGTCTTTGCTAACAGTCATCACACCAAGTTTGTGCCTGTTCACAAACACATGGTGACAGTGTCATTGTGGGGAACCACTAATACAAACACAGGATAAGGACCACAGCAGAGAGGGGAAAGAAAAATAATTGCATAAACTTTCATTGCCAGAGGTAACCTGCCGCACTGAGAACAAGTGCCGTAGTATGAATATATTATTATCATCAACCAATAGCCCACTGTGAGGTTATGTGGCTCATTGGTCTTTCTCAATGAGCAGATACCACCAAGGCAACAGCAACTATAGTTTGGCTTACGATTGAGTAATACCGTATTTGAATTGCTCATTATACCATGCAAGATTAGGCACAGTGGACTGATCATCTGCCTGTCTTCATTTCTTGTTATCCAGAGGTCCCAACACTGCTAAGGCGGTATAAATGGATATGGATAACTAAACAAAACCACCAATAGCCAGGATAGAATTTGGTCCCCCCAATCTGTTTGACATATTATCAACTAAGAGCAAACACCTGTTGTGGACAAAGCACGACTTCAACAAATTCTCTGTTACTCGGTGGTGTGTGCTAATTGTCATCTCCTCCTGGGCCAGAATCACACAGGGGAAAAAATTCCCCAAAATCATTGAATTCTACCACACTTAGGATATTGTACCCTGACCACCATTGTAACCCGACCACCATTTTAACCTGACCACCATTGTAACCTGACCACCATTGTAACCTGACCACCATTGTACCCTGACCACCATTGTAACCCGACCACCATTTTAACCTGACCACTTCCCTGTCCGCACCGGGCAGAGATGAAGCGCACCATAAACGTAGCACAGAAAAATATCTAAGGCTTCTGATAAAGAACAAGAGACAGAGAACTCATTATTGCAGATCTGAAGTCCAATACTTTCATCGTAGAGGCTGAGTGCTTTACAAGCAGAACCCCCCCCCAACAACACAACAACAAAAAATTTTTTAAAAATCAATCAATCAATAGAGGAGGACTAAGAAAGTTGCTTTTGGCTATTGCAGAATTATTTCAAACAAGTATTGCAAACCATTACAGCTTTGTCATGATTCTTGTTGAGTTCAAATTAGTATATCAAAAGTTTCCTCTTTTTTAAAAAAATACTCTTTAATCTACTTACATGTGAGACTTTCTTTCATTATCTTTTTAGGAGAAGAATTTATCTTTCTTATTTATCTAATCTTCTTATTTGACTTCTGTGAACTATATCTTACAGGATCTTCTAAAAAGAAATCGATTTTCATTTCCTTGAAGATATTCAAAGCCCTTAATTTGAACACAAGACATTGACACCAGTCATGCAGTGGATGGTACAGAGACAAGTGTCGCGTGCCCTACCTTGGGGTACACAACCACACTGCCGCTGGCTTGGCTGCCCCTGGGGATGGAAAATCACACATGAAATAATCATGATACAACCACCACCACAACAATAATAATACGCCAAGAGGCAATGAAAGTTACTAATTAGCCAAATCTGCAAAACTTAGTACAGATATTGTTGTGTCGTTCTTTGCCAAATCATGGCAGTATTTGTCTATATAGGCAATACCATCTTTGTTGTAATATTCTTTACTGTATGGGCATCAAATCTGGGGTGCTTGTGTACAGCAGTTTTTGAGTTAAAGTCTATTCAATAAACTTTTCATGGTCTCTGAGGATAATTATCAGGAGAAGAAAAAATATTGACGATAATGATAAATATGTAATAAGACGATTAATAATAATAATACAAAAAGATAACAAAACTGGCATTTACATAAGGCTTATCCATGGTCTTCCCCATCCTCAAAGCTCGTTCAACTAACAGGTCACCTCTCTGAGTCACAGGAGCTTGAACACGCCATGAAGCCACGGCCTTTATCGGAATGAATTTATAGATTTTACCTTTGCTTGAGTTACCTCAAAAGTATTGCCAAAACATTATGAAAAAGGCTAATCCACAGTGGTCTTTGACATAAAGAATCCTGCAGATGAAATCTGGAGCAAAACACAACTTATGTTCTGCAACAAAAAGATCCCAAAGTTTGCTGATGGTTTCTGTTTGGGATCTTTTTAGTTTATTTGTTTTGTTTTGTTATTGTTTGAAGCCTAAAAGGATCTGGAATCAATTTGTTTTTACCTTGGAGAAGATGCATCAACAGCAGCAGGTCTAGGAGACATGCACACACGGCCGCCTGCCGCCTGTGGTGAGGGGATCACAGAAAAAGCCGTAGGTTTTATCATTTCATTAACTCATGACGCTCACAAGAAAAGATGCTCTGTTTCTAACCACACCCACAGTCAGTCACATCGACCGAGCCATTGTCAATCCAGTTGTGGCTACATTTAAGAATCCAATCCAACATTTCCTTGCTAAAATCCATGTTATTATATTTTTAACGGAAATATCGTTCACATGAACCATTTTCATCGAAGTTTGAGTTTGAGTCATTTTGGTGTGTTTTGAGTAAAAATATAAAGATTTGTTGATTGGCTGTGAAGAGTACGATCTAGGCTGGACTGGGTGCTGTGTAAGTTTCACTTGACAATATAAAATGGCTGGCAATAAACATACAATTAGGCTTCCAAATAGGTTTAGAAGTGAAAGGGTGCGAGATTTTGTTGACAAGAGTTTCTTGGCACTGCTTTAAATTGGTTTATATCGTATCTTTCTGATCATTTACTAAGCTTTCTAATAGTACCAGAATGAAGGATGCAGCTTGCACAGTCTTTGAGACTATTTGTGGGAGGATGTCACCAATCGAAAAGAGCTTGCGTCTGAGTGGAGAAACCCCCAGCAAGCAGACTGAGTTAAAGCTTTCAATCATTCCTTAAAGGTAACATTTATAAATTTATGATTAACAGAAAAAATAGCAAAATAAATGATGAACTATGAGCTCTTCAATTATCGGTCCATTATTTCATTCCATGCGCTTTGCTTGGATAAAAATATCTTTATTTCATCAAAGAAAGCCATAAATGGTTAAGATGAGAAAAGCCACTCACACTGATTGGACAGCTTCTGTGTTGTTTGAGAGCTCCTTTCAGATGGAACGCAGCAAAACACCCAGCACAATAGATTTCTGCACACTGAACACAGCTCTGCACAGACAGCCAAAGAAAGCAATACACCAATAATAACAGAGCCGTTTACTCAGTATGACCCTCTGTTTGTGTGACCATATTTGGAGTTGTTTGCACAACTTTCACCTTTTCTCTATGGCTTTGGGTAGAAGTTGTGAGAACAGCTATTTATGCAGTGATTTTAATCTTCATAAGCATCATTTACATTCCAGATTAGACAAATACTTTCAATGACCCCTCAGTTGCGGTTCAGAACCTAGTCAATTATCATGGCATTGTGAGTCTCACAGACTTTTATTGGAGCAAATGTATGAGTAAATCTCAATGTTGGGAAATATAACTGAAAAAAACCCAAAAGAAGTTAATTCCTCTATGAAACAACAACCTAATCCAATACCTTGAATGATCTGGTCTGTTTTACATGAGGAGCAATGAGTGAGTTACAGTGAAATAAATCACCGCCCTGACTACTCTAACTTGTCTCCATATTTTTAAAATTTAATGTTATTTGAGCTGTAAGGCATTTTTTTCCATCATGAATAAGCAATCAAACTGATGTCTGACTGACGGCCCAAAAGTCACTAAATGAAGGGTAAAGAAATGTTTCACACATCAATTAAATCTCTGGTGACGACTACTGGACCTAGCGGGAAGTTGGGCAGGATCAAGCACACCTAGTCCTAAAGATGACAGGAAATTATTTCAGTATCAGAAGCCCAGTGAACAAAGTGGGTATAGTAAGGAAACATTTTCCAACCCACAATATGAAACAGTTGGCAATTATGAGCTGTTGATGCTGAATAAAAAACAAAACAGAACCCAGTTCCAACTAAATTGCCCCATTCAGGAGGAATATTCTACAGTAAAAAAGAACAAAACAATCCCATGGAAAATAAATCAATAATATTTTTCCCCATTGCACAAAGTACCAAGTATTTACCAAGGTGGCGGACCGCTCCTCACACTGGCCGCACTTGGGCCCTTTCTGTTTGTCCCGTGGAGTGGAGCCGCCGGTCAGTTTCCTCTGGGCAATATACTTGACCGTGCCCGGCTGGCTGCTGCGCTTTGGCACCTCTGGGGAGAAGACAGACTTTGATTGTGTTGACCGAGGAAAAAATTGACCTACCACCAGTGTCTCAGTAGGACTAGCATATGATGAGGTCAGGTTTTTTTTTTATTAGTGCCTCCCATTGAACACTGCTGTAAATGATCTCATCATTACCTGCAGTTCGTTGGCAAATATCTTATTACTCTCATCAATGGTCACAATTTTCCATGCTCATTCTCTTTCTGATCCTGTAATTCACATGTTGCAATTTTTAATTCTGGACAAAGTAAATGAAGTCACTAGCAATGGATCTCATGTGATGTGTAAAGAAAACTGTTGCCCATTTTGTAAACCTGATGTAGTAAATGTCACAGCTAAGATTCGATCAGAGCCTGAAATTGACTTCTTGTTTTCATTAAATCAAAAAAGGGCTATAGAAAAAAAGCACAAAATTGGAATGCAAAACAAAGTTGAGGAACGACATAAATATTTGAAAAACGAAACCAAACAAACCCATAAAAAAAAGGCAAGTAATTTTCTGAAAGGAATCAAAGCCTCACCAATTGGTTCATCTTGCAAGACTTTGATTTTCTTCTTCTTTCCTTCCTTGAACGGCTTTTCTGGCTTGGCATGGAGAACTTCAGAAGCATAGCCAGTCAGCGACCCCGTGTTGCTTTGGCCACGACCCCAAAAGCCTCCTCCTTGCCGTCTGTTGTGAAAGACAATCATTCAAAAGGGCAGATAGAGGGGGAGCACAAAACAGAGAAATCAAGCTCATAGTGTTTTTATTATGTTATTACGGATATATACAAGGGAATACAAACATCGAGAAGAATAAAAATTTGCTTGTCTGCCTGCAAACATGAAAGTACAGTGGCTTAGTGCGAGTTAAAATCCTTATCAATAATTGAGCTACAAGGCAACACGAAGGAAAGATGTAGGTAACTAGAACACAAAAACAAAAGGTGGTGAACTCCAGTGCCATCGTGCATTCCATCCAGACTCAGACTATTTGCAGCTTTGGCATTTTTCCAGATGCAATAATTTTGTGCAATTGTACAGAATCTCTTACGATTGCCCTATCAATTCATGAGACACCAGGGAGGGCAGGGGGGGAGGGGAATGGGCCTCCTACCTTGCTCCCCCAAGGTCTATAATGATAGCTGCCAAAGGTAATTAACATTGCTCCTTATCATAATAATTCATTCAATCTTACTCTCGTTCTTCCTTCTCCCTGCTCATGGCTGTTTTCAATTCCCTGAGTCTGTCCTCCATCTTATGACTTTCCTCCTCAAGTTTCTTGGTCTGGTCCTTCGTGTGTCTCAGATTTCTGGGTAGAAAACCAACGACAAGTGAAACAATAAAAAAGAAAGATGCTCTCAAGCTCAGAACAAACTTAACTGCTCAGGTGGTTACAAACTTTTTCAAATGTTGAAAAACTGTCATGAGCTGAGGTAAATGAAAAGAAGGGAAATTAAATTTATCACTAGGTTTGAAATTTCTGTACAAGCTGGTGAATCAATGATGAAATATACAGAAAAACAAGTTTTTTATGAAGCATGTTTACAGGGTGGGATAACATAAAGGAAAGAAATACAACTATTGTTCCATCACTACAGCAACTGATACTGTGATCTATAGAACAATATTCTTGTCAGTTTTCATTTGTCACTATTAAAAGAAAACATATAAAATTGTACAGAGCTATTGTAGTTTAAAAAAAAAGGAATTTTGCATGTTTAGAAATGAAAAAAAATTTTGAAAATCATATGTACACTCAAACAAAATAATTCACATCATTTACCAAAGTTTAGGAACATTGAAGTCTTGAAAAACAACATTGAAATGAAGAGAAGTTCATGAATCTTATTAACAATTACCACTGTAAGTTTCCAAAGCATTCAAAACAGGATTTGTAAATCCCATGAAAGCTAAAAAACCAAACCCTGGCTTTCCAGACATAAGTGGCAAAACAAGTCGAGCAATCAAGAAATAAAAAAAAAATTGTTAAAGTTTGAAATGCAAGGTAAGCATTTGGAAAAGCTGACAACCTGTAGTGGCCAAAAGTTACACCCAAGGATCCAGATATACAATGCTGTGTTTACATCTTCTTGGTGATTGAGAAGTGGCTCCCCACTTCAAAATGCATTTAGTTATTCATAAATATGTACATTCATAATATTTCTGCCTATGATCTTCGTGTAGTTTCTGAAAAATGGAAACTATATATATATGTGTGTGTGTATATATGTCTGACTTGTGGTGTCAAAACAAGTTCTAGGATTCATCGTGTGTGATGAAGAATGCTAAAAATGATGGGCTGACAATGCAAAATTCCTCACAAGACTGGTTGCTTAAAGCAATGACAAAAGAAAAGCTTCTCTCTCTTTCAGCAATCTGCTTGTGCAAAGATATTCAAGCAATGTAAGTCTAGCCTGAAAAAGTAAGTTTGACAAAGTACAGGGGAAAGTTGGCTCCGGTTTTCCTGCGTATGTCTTTGTGTCATCTGGAGCGTCTTTTTCTTCTGGTAATGGTCTTCCACCGTATTTTTACCCAAACACACATAAACAAACTTCAAAATGTGCTACTGGTTGGGTAAGACA
The DNA here is from genome assembly GCA_039654465.1 of Melibe viridis. NCBI lineage: Eukaryota > Metazoa > Mollusca > Gastropoda > Nudibranchia > Dendronotidae > Melibe > Melibe viridis. The sequence continues at coordinate 2,284 of JBCIKM010228242.1, read as the reverse complement.
TTGAGCCATGTTTGAAGGGTTTATAATTTTTATACATTAAAAAAATCTGAACTCTAAGACATCATGAAACAATAGATCAATATTTTAAAAAAAATATATTTATAACATTTTTTAACTGAATTGAGAGACAATTTTTGGTCATTCAATAATAATAAAACGCTTCGAAAGGATGCAAAGCACAAGAAATAGGAGGTTTGATAAAAGAAAAAACACTATAAGAGTTAAAGTCATTAAGCCAGCATAAAGTGTAATCGTCTCCCAAATGGAGTAGAGACAGAGAAGCCTGAAGGAAAGAAGAAGAGCAGACACTGAAGTTATCATGGAGAGACAGCATTATCAGGGGTTGAGAGCATTCCTGTCTGACATGGGCAGAGGCAAATGGTACAGCTCATGACACGGACAGACAAAAGTTGGACATGGACCGAGGCAAATGGTACAGCTCATGACACGGACAGACAAAAGTTGGACATGGACTGAGGCAAATGGTGCTGCTCTTTACACGGACAGAAAAGAGTGAAACTTGGTGACGGCCTGGTGTGCCTTTGGCACCGGTGGATAAGATAAGAGCAAAGGATTCATGATAGTAAGGCGAAAATTCCCAAAAGCAAAATAAAAAAATTGATTCATCATGAATGGTTTTCATGTAAGAATTTAAATTTTTGTAAAATCATGCAAAGCATTCATTGAAACATGACATGAACTTGCCTGAACAACTTCATACTTACTTGGTAAAACCTCTGTTAATGCATGAAATACAAATGGAAGTGGAGAGTTGAATGAGCAGTTAAAAATATCAACATCTTCTTTATCAAATTCACATCACTTCTATTCATCATTTAAGTAACTTTGCTACTTCTAAAATGATTTATCAGTATCAACCAAGTAAGTCAAAATAAATTCAAATAAAAGAAAACTTAATATTCAAAAGTATAATTCAAGTTCTCTTGAAAATTTTGACCTTGAGCTATAAGAAGAGTTGTTAAAGCTACTCCCATCGTAGAGAGATGGGCAACTACGCAAATACAGCAGCCTGTGTACTTACTGAGAGCGAAGCTTTAGGGATACATCATCCCGTCTGGATGATGGATTGAAGCTGGACATGTTTCTATTTACAGTCTGTGACTTCCTTTCTGTGTATTCAGGAGAGAACAGAAATTAGGGCGGATCAAAATGGTGTGCTGTGCAAAGAAATATCTTTGCAGTTACATGCTCTTGAAGTGTTGGTGGCCAGGTAAAAAAAGAAAAACCTAAACAAACAAAAAAAGTAGCCCTAAAAAAGAGAGGGAAGATCTTGCATACAGTTTAACTGAAGAGAAAGAATTGCCAGCATCCCTGGTAGGGGTAGGCTTGATAGGTATTTAATTAAAAACCTTGATTAGCAGAAAAGGCAGAGCTCAACTTCTAGTCTAGATAAGTGAAGAAACATAATGAACAAAGGTTTAGAGGACAGCGTGTCAAAAAAGGACAGGGGAAAGAAGAATTTAAAAAAAAGGAAAGGAAAGAAAGACAGGTATATGAATCCTTGTACAAAACGCTTGAACTAATCAAGGTAAGTAAAAACTAATTTTCATTTTTAAGCCCAGTATTTGTTCAGTCTTTTCATTCGACTAAACAATTAGGTTCAAGCAGTGCTCATGAAATATCAGTTAGCAATAATAGATATAAAAAAAATTCATACAAATTTTTTCACTTGCAAGAGAACATAGAATAAAAATCTTTCGGTTGTTATGCCATGTCGAGGTATGTTGATGCTAGATGGAAACTGCAGCTACCGGTGGCGTCCCCAGTGATGAGTAAACAATCAATCATTAAACACTCTTCTCGCGAGATTTCGGTTGGCTGTAAACTGCCGTAGCTAACCGCAAAATCCGAATATAACAAAATGCACCTTCCCCGTATAGCAGACTGCCCACTGGATGCACATTTCTTATGGGTTAAATATTTCCAAGAAAGGCCCTGCTCTACGAAAGGCCAGAGGCCAAATCTTGTCAGCTCTAACTCAAACACACAAAGACGGAACCAACACACCAACACACAGTGCCTCCCACCTCCGTTAAGAAAGAAAAAAAAAAGTAAGAGAGAAAAAAAAAGGAAAAGAAGAATTAATAATAATAAAAAAATAAACCAAAAAGGGAATCCAAAAACAAAAACATATCCACACACGCTCACAACAAAATAAAAAACCAAACCAAACACCAATCAATTGACCTTACCCGGTTTTTCGGGAATTCCCGAACCGTTGCCAGGTTATGCAAGCTTCCGGGAACGGCCATTTGTTCCTTTA
>JBCIKM010228133.1:0-12429 GCA_039654465.1 Melibe viridis | reverse complement strand
AGCAAAGCAATGCTGTCCCATGCTTTCAATCTGTCTCTGTTAAGATTGATAAAGCTTGGTAAATTGCTGTATCTTTAGCAAAGCAATGCTGTCCCGTGCTTTCATGCTGTCTTTGTTAAGAGTGATGAAGTTTGGTAAATAACTTTAACTTTACTTTAACATAAGCTAGTCTAACCTTAACATAGGTTTTTCAGGCTACGTTATCCGGGATGACTGCTGCTACAGACGAACCTATCAGTCTACCATGCCCGTATTGCGCAGAATCAAACTAATCAGGCTATTTTCCTCATGAGGAGAAAGATCAACTTTCACTGAGTTTTGGGAATTAACCCGTATAAGTTTCTTGAAAAGGTAGAATGTCATTCAAATAATCAATGAAAAAATTCCTTGATAGATTCCGTCGGGGATATTTGTCTTATGGTTCTGTCCCAAGGGAAGACTGGGGCAACCCAGGCGTCATCCACGGTATGGTTGGCATGGCTCCCCAGCTCGGTATCAAACCTGCGCCCTTCAACATAGGAACCCAAGGCTTTACCAAATGAGCTACCGAGCTGCTGTGCTCCTCTGCAGTTTTCCATCCAGTGCAAAATGCTACCCTTTAATTATATGTATCTCAATTCCTGTCGCCTCATTTTTATTTTATTTTTTAAAGACTGTTTTGAAGTGAGTTAACGACATGCTGAAAGATATTTAAGTCTTTTTCTTATCTTTGCAATGTTGTCCTAATGCTTTGTTATTATCCCCCCCCCCCCCCCCCCCCCTATCTCTCTTTCTGTTTTCTTTTTTGTGTGCGTAGATGACCTGAGTCACAGTTCTAGCATTTTCCGGAACCGTTCCAAGGCCATGCACCGGCAAATGTGGTGGCAGAACTGCAGGGTAAGCAGCTCAAGAGACGGTAGTTAAGTGGAGTAAGAGGGGTACTGAGAGAGAGAGAGAGGGGGGAGGGTAGTGAGAGAGAAAGAGAGGAAAGAGAGGGGAGGCAAGGGGGTATGTGCTTATAAAATGAAAATTAAAAAGGACGTATAAAACAAATAGTAAATTGTTCAGTGAGTTAAGTGAATTAAGTGGGTACAATGAATGCCAGCATTACCTATATAACAAATATATTGAACTATGATCTTGAAGATCACATGAACAGTTCAGATCATACTGATCTTATATCGCGGGTTGAGAGGCAAATTATTGTAAGTGCAAAATTCACATTTTGAGAAAATCGTGTTCAAATGTTACGCTCTCAAGGATACTCAGTGTGGAACAATAATTTTCCACCACGCAAATCAGAGAAGTGGTAAGTCATTAAACAGTTACAGTGATTTTATTTCATTGATTGTTAAATGACTGTTCATGATTGGTGATCGACTCTTTTTAAGGGGTTTGCAGTTACAATAATCTGCCTCTCAACCCATGAAATATGCATGATTCCCCGATAAAGAATTTAAAAAGCTAAATAAATAAAAGAGATTAAAGCACTTGGGTTGTTGCAAAAGCTCTGAAGATTATCCATGTTGTGTTGGAATTAAGTGTCAAAAAGATGCAACTACCCGTTTTTCTACCGTGACATATTATGTGAAGAGTGGTCAAGTCTGAAAGAATCAATTTCGATGCAAAAGATGAAAAAAAAAAAAATCAAAGGAAATTCTTGTTCAATTTCACTAAAAAATGATGAGTAACACACAGCAATCAGCTCTCAACTTTAGGATCAACCTCGATGAAGGCTCTGCCATTATCTTTCAACTTCTTCAACTGTCATTTTAACTCCCTCTGTGTGTTTTGTAACATTGAAAAAACTTCCCGCATCTGGACTTGTAGGTGGTCAATGTCTCTCACACATCCTGCATCCACACAGTCTTTGACATAACCCAAGCAAAGGTAGAAGTCAAAAGGTGTGGGGCTAATTAACCTTGAAGACCAGGCAACAGGCTCGCATCTATGAAAATCAAGGTGTTTTAATTTTTGTTACTGTTTGAGCTGTTTCAAATTTTTATTGGCTTGAAACTGAACAAGAGTTCACTTTGTTTTTCATTTCACCTTTTGCGTAAAAGATAAGTGGCTTCGTTAGTACAACATTCCACAAATGACGTCACAGTAGCAAAACTGTTTGCTGTATATTTTTGATACTTAGTACCAACAAAACTGAGATAATTTTCTATTTTCTAATCTGTTTCTTTCTTTTAAATTTTTTTTTAGCTTTTTCATTTCAATTCTTTATCAGAGAATAATAAAAGGACACCCTGTGTTTACCTACGTTCTTGAAGATCACATGTACAGAGTATATCATACTGATCTTATATGTGGTTTAAATTTGATAGCCTGTCATTTATGACCTTTTTACTGTTAATATATATTTTGATTCCCTCCCCTGACACAGATGAAGATTATATTGGTCATAGTTATTCTCGTCATCGTTGGAATCATCGTGGGTGAGTTGTCTGCTTCTCCCCCTCTTGTGTCGTCTGTCTTCCCTCAGAAATATTTTTGTTGTCATTCATTATTCTCATGTTTTCTGATGAAACTATATAATTGTCTGTCACTCATGGGAGTGATGTTGAAACAATTTCCTTGAAATCTCTCTTACCTTTTATTTAACTTTTCACTTTTCAGTGGCTTTCTCTTTTTCTTTTTCTTTACAGCTGCACTGGCAATTCATTTTTCAGAAGATACGTGAAAGGGAGGTTGACAAGGAAATGGATTTCTGATGAGCTGGTTCCTGGATCTGACTTGTGCCTCTGTTAATAAAAATAATCGATATGTTAAATTTGAAAAAAAGAAAGAAAAAAAAACACCAGAAAACTTGATAAACACCACAGCAAAGTTACTGTGTGTGGTTTGAATCCATGACAAAGTTTGAGCTGCAGGGTATAGACATCTATTTACTAAAAGATTTTGATGATGTAGATTTAAAAAATTTCTTAATGCCTTTAAAAAAAAATAATATTGGCCCGGTTGAATTTTCGTTGCCACATGACAGCTGACAATGTGATTGTCTTACAGCCAGGAGTGGGTAAATGTAAGAGGGCTATCATCAAAGCAGTGCAAATATTTCTATGAATTTAATTTTCCAGTCTTTGTGGTTGATTTAACTGGGAAGGAAGTGAAGAACTTGCATCCTCAATCTGTCAAGAAAACATTTTTTCAGAAAGTTTATTGTATAAAGCTTCTATACACACGGGCTTTTGTGCTTACTGCTTTGACGCTTCCAATAGTGGAATGGTATGAGCTAGTAAAGCCCTGTCTTAATACGCAATTATATCCTGGTAGTTAGAATCTGTTCGCCTTTTGGTAAATCGGCTCATTGGTCTTTCTCATTGAGCAGCTACCACTAAGGTAACAGCTATTGGTATAAGATTGAGTAATACCCCACATGTTTTGCTCATTATGCCATGCAAGACAAGGCACGGTGGACTGATCATCTGCCTGTCTTCATTTCTTGTGACCCAGAAGTTTTCCTAGCTCCTTGGAGCTGAGTCCCAAAACTGCCAAGGCAATGTATGAAGGGATATGGATAACAAAATGAAACAAAGTTACAGTCTGTTTTTGTAATTTCTGGAGAACAATAGGGAATTACGGCACTATCTTAAATTTCTTTTCTCTGCTTAACGTTGCAGGTTTTAATACTATTGCCAATATATTGTATACACTCCCCATTTTCACCACATAATAATATTACTCTTATGTGTTGATGAAATATGATGGTATATATATACAAAATGCAGTTGATAATCTTGAATACGATGACAGATCCCTATGCTTACACTTAGAAATTGGAATAGTTATAGATAGCAAGATGTCATTTGTATCAAAGGCTTCATGGTTCGTAGGTTTATAAGTTTCCCTGTGTTGGTTGTCATCGACATTTAATTTGTCTCTGTTGCTCCCACACAAAAACTGAAAGATTGATTTTCTTTGGTTTTCATTTGGCACAACGATTGGTCGATTTATTTATGGTTTTTCATGTATTCTGACACTAGTGGTTTATTTATTTGTACATTATGTATGGTTTCCTCCACTGGCTTGAAGTGTGATTTAATAATATACTTGTAACAATCTGGGGCATTTTGGGCCTCCACATTTTGTCTATTCTCCAAAACTTGTTGAATCAATTGATCCTAAATGCTGAAACTAGATTGTGCACTCTTTTTATGATTGTTTATATCAAGTGACTAAGGCTCTATTCACATGACGATTCTGTGGTGCCACTCAGTGGCGAACAGCATTTTCTACTGTTTCATATGTAGCCCTGTCACACGGGCCACTCTGTGGCGAGTCTGTGGCAGGGAGTGGCTCGATGTAATGATTTGATAGAGTCTTTGGGGCAAAGTTTGAATTTAGAACAGGATGGTTATTTTATCGGAACATGTCATGCCTTGTAGTCAAGCGTGATGGAAAAAAAAATAAAAGAAAAATCATTAGTTGATGTAGACACGTTTGGGATTAGATATTATAGTTATTGGTTTCCCTTTGTGGTTGTTTTCCTTCTTCCTCCCCTTCCTACCCCCCCCCCCCCCCCCCACACACACACACACACACACACTTTTATTTATTTGGAGGTGATCATTTTAACCCGCACCCAATGAGATTGTCTATAAGTAATTGGATAAAGAACCATAGAAATACTGCACCATGAAGGAGTGTGTGTATGCGTGTGTGTGTGTGTGTATACTGCTTTTGGATTAAAGGTGATTAGTAGATAAGTTCCGACTCTCTATGGGTTGCGTTTTAAACTGATCGCTCTTCAGAAGAAGCTCCCCTACCAGACGGATCAAACTACAGTAGAGCATTTGCATAATGCAAAGTCTCATCAAGAACTGATGGTGACTACTAGAACAGATTTTTAAGCACCCGAAGGGGAGTTGCTATATAAATCTGGATGGTTGTAAAGAGCTACTGATGTCTCGAGCTGTTCTTTATAGCAGTGTTCTATACTTCTGTACGTACACATACATTCCCCAAGAGATGGCTGTCGTCACCAGGCACTGGCACATTCCTGCGGTAGTTGTTTGTCCTCGATTTGGATAGCTGATATTTCAGCTCAGGTTTATGTACATAATAATGTTTTGAGTCATAATCTGTCGTTCCAAGAACAGTTGTGTTTGATTATGTTATATATGGTATTAATTTAATTATCGATTTGCAGAGGGCTGTGGTTAAATGGTGTATCGTAATATTTTGATTTGTGTTTATACACAAGACTGGCGGGTATTTGGTGCAAGTCCCCAGAGGGCTCTTCTATGGTCTATGTTTTGTATGGTATCTTTTGCACTGAAGCTATTCTCTTACTTGGAGACCTTGGTGGGCTTGTCTACTTCTGTTTTGTATGGTGTCTTTTGCACTGAAGCTATTCATTTACTCGGAAACCTTGGTGGGCTCGTCAACTTCTGTTTTGTATGGTATCTTTTGCAGTGATGCCATCGTCTTACTTGCAGTCCTTGATGGGCATGTCTACTTTTGTTTCTTATCTTTTGCACTGAATCTATCCTCATACTTGGAGACCCAGGTGGCCTCCTCTATTTCTGTTTTGTATTTTTCTACGGAGGTTATTGCCTTACTTTTTCCCTCTTTCATTGCATCTTTTTGTTTTTTTCCTGGAGTTTAGTGTCAACTTTCATACCCTCCCCCCTCCCACCTCCCCCCTACACCTTTTGGTACATAGCCATAGGGTCACAATCTATGTGTACTGTATTCTTTTGTACACCATGAAAGATCCTGGGTCTTCTTGGAACATAATGCTGTTGTGGGTGATGGTTATTCTTTTCTTTTTGGTTTGCAGAGATTATATTTTTTGGTCATTTTAGGTCATCTTTCTGGGGCAAGATTGTGTTTTATAACGAGATGATATTTTTCATTTCTGTTTTGATCATCTGTTTTCTTTTTTTAATTTGTGACTTGGATGGCTCAGTGGTTGACACAACTCGCTACATGCAAGAGTCAAGCAATCACGATCGTGGCCAGTGCTTGGAGTGGTGACACTTTGGTTCACTTCCCAGATCCACTGCCTCATGAATAGCCTATGGCCATTGACGTTGTGCCCTTGGGTAAGGCACTTTACCACACTTACCTCATCCTATCGGAGATGGATGTAAAGCTTGGAGGTCTCACTGGTTGTAGATCAGACAATCTTGTTTCTGTCTGAAATATTGTTTAGCGCCTAACAGGCTGCTTGTCTCGTCATGTGTTCCATGTTGACTGTCTGCCAGGGATATGGTATTATAAAGCGCTTAGAGTATTGTGATGACCGTGGATAAGCGCTATGTAACTACATTGTTTAATTTGATTTAATTTTTTCTGTCATCTTAGTTTCCCCCTTATGTCTTTCTTTGACCCCTTGTGTGTGGAGGTGCCCTAAAACCACCCAATATGAATAATAATAATAATAATAATAATAATATTAATAATAATAATAATTATTATAATAAAAATAATAATAATTATAATAAAAATCTTTAATGTTGTTTTGCGTCAAACTCACCCTTGGGTCATGACAGGAGTCACAACCTGCAATGAGTATAGAAAGCTTTATTTCATCCAGTGAGCATTTCAGTTCTTTTCCTACACAGCATTCCTCAAGCTTATTCAGAGTGAATAAGTTTTTGTTTTGTTTTGTTTTTTAAAATTTTAACTTAATGAGAACAATGGAAGAATAAAAATATATATTTTTACCTCTCATTTTCCCATTGCTCAATAGCTTGTTCGTTGCTACTGTGATTTAGCTCAGCCTACAAAGCTACGTAATTGCCTGACGACATGCTCAGTGCTGATGATGGCTTCTCTTGGATCAGAGGAAATCCTTGTTTTAGAGTCTGAGGAAGAATTTCCTCCTTTGTTTGTTTACTATCTGATCGCTCTACTAAAAAAGAGGGTTAATGCAGTAAAAATTTATAATATAGGCAATTCTTTAAAATTTTCCTTCTTTTACACTTTTTTTCACCATCAGCACTGTTGCATAGTCATTGTGAAATGCTTATTGAGATTTCTCAATCTAAGGTCGCTTTATGGATCATCTGTGATTTGTGTCAGGGGGTTATTAGATTAAAAGCCCAATCAATGCATTAATCTGTGTGAGGAAAAAGAAATCAGGAACATAGAAGTTGTGAAGGGTGTCCCTGGACGCCAATTTGAAGGATAGAATATCTGTCTTGCTATTATCTTACACATACAGACCTGTGAATACGGTGGCTAGTGTTGTTTTCTGTGTCTGTGTTTACTTTGCAGATTTTTTTGGTGATAAGAAAAACAACAACAACTGTTTTTAAAAAGGGATGAGTTTGTTTTAGGTTTCTAAGATTCAGATGCCTGTTACAGAAGTTTTGAGTTACAAATTGTAATGTATAAATTGGTCTTAACTTTCAATGGTTTTAAATGTATTGAATCCCAATGATGTGTAGTCTGAATACAGAAATGGCTCTTGTCATGATACTATTTTATTGGTAAATTATTGGAATTGATATTCCTATTTTGTCATGTGTCAAATGAGGAAGAGTGACCCTTCTTTTGTGTACTTTACCCAAAATAAAGGAAGTTATTTTCAAGAAGAAATTTGATGTTTGCTTTTTGTGGTTTGACCTATTATCTCTTTTAACTTGTGTGGGGGTGGATGTTCCTGGTGGACGTACCTGGTGGATGTACCTGGTGGGTGTGCCTGGTGGGTGTCCCTGGTGGGTGTTCCTGGTGGGTGTGCCCGGTGGGTGTCCCTGGTGGGTGTTCCTGGTGGATGTCCCTGGTGGGTGTCCCTGGTGGGTGTCCCTGGTGGATGTCCCTGGTGGGTGTTCCTGGTGGATGTTCCTGGTGGATGTACCTGGTGGGTGTACCTGGTGGATATCCCTGGTGCGTGGCCCTGGTGGGTGTGCATGTTGGATATACCTGGTGGGTGTACCTGGAGGGTGTCCCTAATGAGTGTTCCTTGTCAGTGTCCCTGGTGGGTGTCCCTATTGAGTGTTCCTGGTCAGTGTCCCTGGTGGGTGTACCTGGTGGATGTCCCTATTGAGTGTTCCTGGTCAGTGTACCTGGTGGATGTTTTTGATGGATGTACCTGGTGGGTGGCCCTGATGGGTGTTCGTGGCGGGTGTACCTGGTGGATGTTCCTGGTGGGTGTACCTGGTGGATGTACCCACCAGGTACACCCACCAAAGACATCCACCAGGTACACCCACCACGAACACCAACCAGGTACACCCACAAGGTACACTCAACAAGGACATCCACCAGGTACACCCACCACAAACACCCACCAGGTACACTCAACAGGGACATCCACCAGGTACACCCACCAGGGACACCCACTAGGTACACCACACCAAAGACATCCACCAGGTACACCCACCACGAACACCCACCAGGTACACTCAACAGGGACATCTACCAGGTACACCCATTAGAGACACCCACCAGGGACACCCAACAGGTACACCCATCAAAGACATCCACTAGAGACAACCACCAGTAGTGCCGAGCGGTCTCAATACTGGGTCTTGATAACGGGCCTTGTCGATAATTTCTCGGTACCAGAGGCTCAGTATCGATACTGAGACCAGTGCCGAATCAAGATATAAGAGAGAGACAGAGAGAGAGAGAGAGACTGGTACTGAGACTGATACCTGGATACTGCACTCTGGTCTCGATGATTACTAAAACAGACAGTAGACACGCACACGGGGTTAAGTCATACCTGACCACTCCCACCCTTGCCCCCACACGCTCAGTGAAAAATGAATAGCAAATAGTATAGACACAGTGCCGAGGTGAGTCAAAGCCATAGAGAGAGATGAAAAAAAACCAGGAAGACGTCGGAGGAGGGAATCGAACCCAGGACTTGCCACGGCACCGATTCGCCTGCCACTGCCAGAACAGCGGGCCTACCAACTGAGCCATCCGTCATCGTAATTGTCTTCAACTTCAAAATTAATGTCATTTTCTTGAATGTGAGCACTTAGTGTTTTGATGATTATTTCATATTCCCCCTGTAATAATGCAGTATTTACGGCAACAGTTTTTATCTGAAATTTTGTACATCCATATGTGGTCAAGCAACACTTCCAAGATGAGTGAAAGGGGTTTTATGTGCTGTCTATCTATTTTCGCTGACCGGCACGTACAGCTGTCTTCACATGTCTGAGAAGTTGTTGTGTTTCTTTAATGGCCTGAAACAAAGAAGGCTATTATTAGAGATGATGCTGTATTACACCTCTCTAAATCCCACTTTCGTTTTTCTTTTCACTTTGACATCTCCATTGTCCTCTGGAGATGTCATGTAATTGTTTTAGCACCCTGTAATCCCTCAATCAGGGTTTTTTTGTAGGTATATGAATGTAATCCCTCCATTGGGGTATAGTGGTCTGTCCACTGAGGAATTGAGGTTGGCTGCGTCCTTGGTACCTCTTCCACTTCTGTTTCTTTTCTTTCACTGAAGCCTTTTGTCTTACTTTTCCCCCTACTCCTTTCTGTCCTGAGTCCACGTTTTTGTTGTCTTGTTTAGGTTACAGTGGTCATTCCTTATTTCATGCCTTTTGTTACACGACTGCAGGGTCACAAGTTAAACGTACTGAGTACTTTTGTACACAAAGGGGGTTTAAAGAGTCCATCAGCTCCACGTCCCAGGTTGCCAGAGAAAACGGATTCACAGGCAATGCCATGGCCCTCGACTTCAACCCCTGTAGAGCCCGGTGGACTGAACATCCCAGGGTTGGTCAACGATCTGCTGGACATTGGCCGTTATTTCAGTCAAGATTTTATTTCATTTTCACTCTTGACTATACTAGCTGAGTGGGAAAGGGAAAGGGGGGGGGGGGTCGTTCGAACATCCCTTAATTACACTTTAAGGTGGCAGCTTGAATAAAGAGTCATATTTCATGGACCAAAAAGCAGCAGCTGTGATCTGACCAATTACGATGAAGGCAAAGTTGATGAGAAAAAAATCACTGCAGTAAATAATGTGGTTTTAAAAAGAGGAAAACTGTGGTGAAGGTGGAAGCAATGCTGATAAAAATTGATGATGAATTGATGGGAGAGGAATTTATGGGAATGGAATGGATGGGAGAGGAATGGCTGGAAATGGAACTGATGGGAATGGAATGGATGGGAATGGAATGAATGAAAATGGAATGGATGGGAATGGAATGGATGGGAAAGGTATTGATGGGAATGGAATGCATGGGAGAGGAATTGATTGGAATGGAATGGATGGGATTGGAATGGATGGGAATGGAATGGATTGGAATGGAATGGATGGGAGAGGAATTGATGGGAATGGAATGGATGGGAATGGAATGGATGGGGATGGAATCGATGGGAGAGGAATTGATGGGAATGGAATTGATGGGAATGGAATTGATGGGAATGGAGTGGATGGGAGAGGAGTTGATGGGAATGGAATGGATGGGAGTGGAATGGGTTTGAAGGGAATCGATGGGAGAGGAATTAATTTGAATGGAATGGAAAGGATAGGAAATGATGGTATTGGAATGGATGGGAATGGAATGGATGGGAATGGAATGGATGGGAATGGAATTGATGGCAATGGAGTGGATGGGAGAGGAGTTGATGGGAATGGAATGGATGGGAGTGGAAAGGGTTTGAAAGGAATCGATTAGAGAGGAATTGATTTGAATGGAATGGATGGGAGAGGAAATAATAGTAATGGAATGAATGGGAAAGGAATTGATGGGAATGGAATGGATGGGAGGGGAATTGATTGGAATGGAATGGATGGGAGAGGAATTGATTTGAATGGAATGAATGAGAGGGGAATTGATGGACATGGAATAAATGGGAGAGGAATTGATGGGAATGGAATGGATGGGAGATGAATTAATGGGAATGGAATGGATGGGAATGGAATGGATGGAAAGGGGAATTGATGGGAATGGAATGGATGGGAGAGGAATTGATGGGAATGGAGTTGATGGGAGGGGAATTGATTGGAATGGAATGGATGGGAGAGGAATTGATTTGAATGGACTGAATGAGAGGGGAATTGATGGAAATTGAATAGATGAGAGAGGTATTGATGGGAATGGAATGGATGGGAGAGGAATTAATGGGAATGGAATGGATGGGAATGGAATGGATGGGAAGGGAATTGATAGGAATGGAATGGAAGTGGGAAGGAATTGATGGAAATGTATTGGATGGGAGAAGAATTGATGCGAATGGAATGAATGGGAGAGAAATTGATGGGGATGGAATGGATGGGAGGGGTGTTGATGGGAATGGAATGGATGGGAAGGAAGTTAATGGGAATGGAGTGGATGGGAGGGGAATTGATGGGAATGGAATGGATGGGAGAGGACTTGATGGGAATGGAATGGATAGGAATGGAATTGATTTGAATAAATAGATGGGAGGGAAATTGATTGGAATGGAATGGATGGGAGAGGAATTGATGGGAATGGAATGGATGGGAGGGGAAATGATGGGAATGGAATGGATGGTAATGGAATTGATGGGAATGGAATTGATGAGAGGGGAATTGATGGAATTGAATGGATGGGAGAGGAATGGGTGGGAATGGAATTGATGGGAGGGGAATTGATGGAATGGAATGGATGGGAGAGGAATGGGTGGGAATGGAATGGATGGGACAGGTGACCATGAACGAAGAGGTGTTGGAAGAGAAAGTGCGGACAGTAAATAAATGTTGAAGAGGAAACAGATGGAGGGCTTCCTTTTCAAAAAGAATAATGTTGATCTAGAAAACTCTAAGAGCAATGCATTCGAAAAATATAGGGGGTGAGGAGAGGAGTATAAATGAGATAGGAGACGCCCGATAAGATCCAGGCCAGATCCATTGTGGCGAGGCATCCATGCGTCAAGGATGGCTAATTATGCATTGGGAATCAGTGATGAGGAAAGAAAAAAACATTTTTAAATAATATGTCTGGAGTCTCATTTGAGAATAAAAAGAGAGCATTTGTCGCATCTATCGAGGACTATAAAATTGTGGCTTTGAGAGCTGTCTTCCAGAAGAATTCAGTTGAAGGTTAAATGCGATGGAAGCAAAGCCCACTATGCTATTATTTTAAATCGTGCTATGAAGACAAATTCAAGAAGAGAGTCTGGCAGCAATTCTTTTTGTCAACCACTGGGCTGCGGAAACGGTGAGTTAGAGTATAGGTCACCAATGGACAATCAACCTCAAGTGGGAGAGCGCCAGCAGAATCTTCTCGCACAAGAAATGTAATATTTTGCATTGAGCACTTCTTCTACAAGTTACCCCGCCTACAATCCCATCACCCCAGGGCCAACACAAACAAGCTTAACTGGAAGCCACTCTTCCAAAGACGTGTCCCAGCAATATTCAGCACACTGCAAGGACATCAGTCGACAGCCTCTGTGCTGTCAATTTCTTAAATTGGTGACGTTATTTCTGTGTTTCAAACCAATATTATCCGGAGCAACTTTCGTTATCGTCATTGTCACTTCCGTTTCATTGTGTGG
>JBCIKM010228132.1:0-16330 GCA_039654465.1 Melibe viridis | reverse complement strand
TATTATTTAGGGAAATTAGCACTATTACCCCCCCCCCCCCAAAAAAAAAAACAAAAAACAAAAACAAACAAACAAAAAAAACAATAAAAAACCCACAAAAAACAAAACCAACAACAACAACAAAACAAACAAACAAACAAAAAGAAAAAACCCTCATCCCTCTCTGTAGCCATGATAACCATGGTGAAGTCTAACCTTTTAGGTATTGAGAGAAGTGAACAATCTGCTACTTGAAGGTTTTGACCTATGCATCCCTTCACTGATTATGGCAAGGATTATAATTTTGTCTATCTTACTGTTTGGTCATTGAGTTTTCTCTCTTTCAATTTGTATTAATGACTGACATTTTATTTCGTCATTCTGCGAATGTTGCACAGTTGCATGCTTGTGTTTTAGTGATGCAGCTAGAATTTATCAACCTTTTGTAGTCTTTAATCTGTCTTTGTTATATTTCATATTTCATTTGTTTGCAGTCAAAGAAGAGAACAAGGAAGTTGTCAATGACGACACTCCCTGCGTCAAGTGTGAGAAATACAACCACCCTGAAATGGTGAGTGTGAATTTGTAAATTTTTTTTTTTTTTAGCTTTATAGTCTTAGTTTTCCCATGATCTTTTCTTTTCTCTTCTTATCTTGTTCTTTTAACATTGTCTCAAAGGTGGTTATATCTCTTTTGTGATCTTATAATTTGAGTTGTTACCACGACCTGATCCTACCTTTCAAGTCTGGAGCCTACATGTGTCAGTCCCTACTGTGTATGTGTGTGCGGGTCTTGTTTTGGTCAGGGGTTTGTTATTGTTTTGGCCTTATTTTGCTCTTTTAAAATTGTCTCAAAGGTGTCCTTTGAGAGTCTCTTATTTGATCATGTGTGGATTGTTACCACTATTTGATCCAGCTTCCAAGTTAAGTTAACTGTGTTATTCCCTACTGTGTATAGGATATCATTGTGTATGTATGTGTGCGTGCGTGTGTATTCTCCAGATCCTGCTGTGCGACAAGTGTGACAAGGGCTACCACACAGCCTGTCTGCGCCCGCCCCTCATGGTCATCCCAGACGGAGACTGGTTCTGCCCTCCCTGTGAACATGTGAGTAGCTGGGGGTCAGGGTCTGGAGATAAAATCTATATACGATGTATGGGGGAAATTGCCAACTCGTGCATGCGACCATCACCACAAATTGATGCAATGGGCTCACCATTGATGTTACCTTTGCTGCCTCAGTCCATTGTGGATAGCAATAGGTACCAAAATGCATTTTTTATTTCCCTCAATTTTGAGGATGGAAATTCTGTGGATTGCCAAGTACAATTTGTGGATCTTTATTGAACTGCTGATGCAAAACAATTGCTATCCTTGAAGGGTTGATTATAATGATAAATCCTCATCCCTCAGATATATATAAATCCTCATCCCTAACATATAGCCTCTATATGTCACAGTTTGCTATTTGTCCCCATCCATGCACTTAAGGTTTTACAAGAAAAGTTAACAGCAATCTGAAAAATGAATTCAGTTCTCCTCACATGTGTTAATGATATGTCATGCAAGCAGAGCTGCCGAGTGCCACTGACAAACGGAAATAGATGAAAATACCCAGAAATATAGAGCAGAGTCAAAATTCTAGTTATTTTTACTATTTTTGTTATTTTTACATGATAAACCGCAGTCTAATTTTTAAACTGAAGCACTATTTCAGCATTCATCTAACCCGCTAACACCAAACAGGTGTCATGTCTCTGAAATCGGGGGCTGGTTGTCCTTGAAATCGGGGGCTGGTTGTCCCTGGAACAAACTTTTGGTAGTGAGCAGCCCTGTGTAAAGGTTAGCATCGTAATAGGATAAAAGATTATAGTCACAAAAAATTTGTTGTTTTCTAATTATTATTATTTTTTTTCCTGGTAGCTATATAATTATATATGCTAATGTTTTTAAATAAACCACCTGTCTGTATTGTGTGTATGTATGTGTGTGTGTGTGTGTGTGTGTGTGTTTATCCCTTGCAGTGTATGCTGGTGGAGAAGCTGCTGGTGTGTTTGCAGTCCTTGGACACGGCCCTCAAGAAGAAAGACAGGCTGTTCAAAAGGTCTGTGCAGTCAGTCCGCTCGTCATGATGGTGGTGGTGGTGCAGGCTTTCCATTATTTCAATTTTGTCCTTTATTTCTTGTTCATCGTTTTTATACTAGACTTATCTCTCTCACTGGCCTTTAAGATCTTTTGTCGTCATTATCATTACTTTCATTCTCATTATTGCTTTTATTGTCATCATCATCATCATCATCATTGTCAATGGAAACCTGTCTCAACTATTTTGATATTTATGTCTTTCACAAAATGAACATTAACTTTTATTTTTTCACTTCATGTCCATCTTGAAAAAAGACTGAGAGACAACAACTCTTCAGCACTGTCTTCCTGCGCAATAATAGTTTCCTGATTGAGGAAGATTGCTCCATGTCAGGGATTAGCTTGTTGTCTCAACGGGTAGAAATTATTAATCTGGAGGGTAAAGCAGCCATTTATACTAGAAGAATGAACTTTAAGTAAGATTTCTGTTTGATGCAGATTGCTCTATCTCAGGGATTGGCTCATTATCTAAACAGGTAGAAATTATTAATCTGAAGGGTAAAGCAGACATTTATATAGAAGAACGGGCTTTAAGTAAGATTTCTTCAGTGAAATGCTTGTCCTCTAAATGATTTCAATTGTTATTTTTGTTCATTATGAATTTCAGACAAGAGAGGCTTGCTTATGTTGGAATTAACATCAACAACATTCTCCAAGGGGTGAGTGGTCTAGTTTGGATTTAATATTTATAAAATTGTTGCTGGAATTGCTGTCCTGTGGTCAATCTCTAGAGCATTGATTTAGTGATGGTGAGGCAATATTGTTTGATATACGAGTATACTGCTTATAATTTTCACCATGCAGTCTTATGTGTTATTGCATTTTTGAGGTGAAAGTATGTCTGTCGGAACTGATGGTACATTTATTTTGTAAGTGAGAGTTGAATAGAGTTTTGACTTTTTCACGCTTTGATGTAACCTGCAGGATCGACCAGTGTCAGTTTCTGAAAAGTACAGCAAGAAGGAAGAAGGGGAGGAGGGAGAGATTGACAGGAATGGCATCAAGGAAGAAGGAGAGGAGGCTGAGCAGGAGGGAGAGGAAGAAGAACAGAGCAGTGGGTCGGGGTCATCCACGTACGATTCCGAACCGGAGGTGCCTCAGCATAAATTCCGATCAGAACGTCTGGCCATACGACAAGCCCAGAAGCGATCCCGCCATTTGAAGCAGAAGAAACGCAAGAAGGGTTTCATGCGGGGCGGGCAAGGCTCGGACAGCGAGGTGTTTGCCAAACGCACGTGTCGCACTCGCAGCACGGTCAGCTACCAGTTTAAGGAATTTGACGAGCTCATCAGCAATGCCATTGACGACGACAAACCAGAGAGGATAGAGAAGCCATATGGTAAGGACAGGGTGTCTGATGTAATAAGTTTGTGATTTGACCTGCTACTTTAAACCTTCATAGACTAACATTTTCAAACCTGTAAATGAATAAATTCAGGGTTTTTAACCTTTTTTTTGTATGAAAGTTGTGAATCCTTTTTTATAATGCAAGCGCTTTTTTATAATGCAAGCGTTGCAGAGTACTCATCACAACAAGACATCTTTTGGGACAGAGCACGGGAACAATTCTATTGACATTATTACCACCATCACTGGGACTTACATTTTTATCATCATCATCATCATTATCTTCATCTTCATCATTATCACTATCATCTTCATCATCATCATTATCTTTCCTGTGCAGGTCGCAGCCGAGGCAAAGACATGTCCAACATTCTTGGTGCCTCTGATGAGGAGGAAGAGAAAATCCGTCAGCGTGACGGCAAAGAGACGCCGCCACCTGTGGTCAAGCGCAAACCTCGGCGCAAACTGACCGTGCTGGAATCTGACGAGGAAGAAGGCAGTGATGAGGAGAGCGAAGAGTTCAAACTCTCAGAGTGAGTTACAGCCTTAGGGTTAATCGAAGAGGTATTGCTACATTCTTAGAGCACGTTCAAAACAACTACATGTTCAGCATAGTGGTAGTATGGTATGGTAAAACACATAGTGGTACGGCCTCTGTAAATTCTTTTTCTCATGGATGACTGAGTGATGAACACTCATTGTGAAGGTTAGAAAAAAAAAACCAGCACATTGCCAGGGTTTGAAATCTCCTGACATCATCCGACGTTTTTGTCATTTTGCCTCAGCTGTATCCAGTTCAACCCATCCTTACTGGTCAGTTTACCATGTGTCAATTTTCATTTTTTGCATTTTGTATTTTTAACATTAAATTTACTTTGAATTATTACACCTAGCCTGACGGGATTGATGTCTTCCTTTTGTTCCCAGGGACGAGGACAGTGAAGCCACCGAGATTGAAGGGTCCGGAGACGACCCGGAAGTGGAAGAGGACGAGTTGAATTCTGGGAGCTCGGATGATTCAGGTGACTGGAAGCCAAAGAAGACCTGGTTCAGCCGACGTAATGTCTCAAGCAGACGCAGGAACAGAGTCGGTAGGTGGTGATGGTGTGGACCAACTAATTGGCTGTTGTATTGTGTGAAGTTGTATTAGTTGGAGTTGAAGTTTTCTCTCTCTCTCTCTCTCTCTCTCTCTCACTCCTCTCTCTCTCTCTCTCTCTCTCTCTCTCACATACTCTCTCTCTCTCTCTCTCTCTCTCTCTCTCTCTCTCTCTCTTTTTCTCTCTCTCTCTCTTATTTTTACAGGGACACCTAATCTCTATTTTTTTCAGCTTTTTCCGGGTTTTTTAGAGTGATATTTAAACCATTTCATTTTCTCTGAAACAACAAAAATGAATTACATTTGGTATTATTCATCCAAATTATATGATAATTTTCAGGTTTTCTTGAAAAAAATCATGTGGCATCCCCGCTTTTAGAAAGCACAACACTTGTTAAGGGTGCCAACTGTACACAAATAAATTGAAACAGATTTAGTTGGCTGCAAACTTTAGTGGTTAAATTTAAAAAAAGTTAATTTGAGTCGTAGAGGAATTTCTCCCTCTTAGCAGATACATCAGTTTTGTAAGGGCTGCGTAAATGAATTGGGAGTTGAGTCATAGAGGAACTTCTCCCTCTTAGCAAATACACTACTTCTGTTAGGGGTGTGTAAATGAATTGGTAGTTGAGTCATAGAGGAACTTGTCCCTCTTAGCAAATACACCACTTCTGTTAGGGGTGTGTAAATGAATTGGTAGTTGAGTCATAGAGGAACTTCTCCCTCTTAGCAAATACACCACTTCTGTTAGGGGTGTGTAAATGAATTGGGAGTTGAGTCATAGAGGAACTTCTCCCTCTTAGCAAATACACCACTTCTGTTAGGGGTGCGTAAATGAAAATGGAGTCCATTGATGGCGTGCAGGGGTGAAAGTTTGCTGGCCACTTCCGGCACTGCAGGCCATGCGCCTAACTTAAGTCCTACTTGGTCTTGCACTTACTTTAAAGTCTATACTTTCATGCCGAGTGAAAGCTAGTAACTTCCACCCCTGGCGATGTGTGTGTGGACTACACTGGCCGTTCTGTCAAAGTCATTTCAATGACAGAGGAATTGGTGTGTCTTAGCAAGCACAACACTACGGTCAAGGGTGCGGAAATAAACCAAAAAAAAAAAAAAAAGAATTTTGCATAGCAAAAGAATAGCAGTGACTGACTTACTAATATTGATGAAAACAACTGCATGAAAAATTAAAAAAAAAAAAAGGAACTGTGTGTCCCAGTGTGTGTTGTAGAGCAGTGTCAGTACAGCAGGTGCTGTGGTGTGTTGGTGTGCTGAGAACCAAGACTACTGCAACTCTCTTTCTTTCATTGCTGTGATTGTTTTAGATGAAAATAGTATACTATTTGCTATTCATTTTCATCTATTACCAGTGCCTGCTCCTCTTTTCTTCATTGCTGTGATTGTTTTAAGCACATCACTTCCCGACCAAGTTACAACTGGTCATTTCTTTTTCTTAAGGAGATGTTTTCCTTGGGAGCTCATCAGTCACACACAGAATTTGACTGCTTTCATTAAATTTTTCCTTGTTTCAATCTTGTCTTCCCCAGTGGATGATGACGAGGATGATGAGGAGTACGACAGTGATGAGAACGCCTCCAAACGTCGGTCCACTCGTAACTCCAGGAGAGGCCGCGTTAGTTACGATGACTTGGACTCAGAGGAAGAGGAAACAGAAGAAGAAACTGAGGAAGAGGAGGAAGCCAGTTTCTCAGATGACTACACCTCAGAGGACTCACAGTTTGTGCGCAAAATGAAAAAAGAGAAAGAGAGAAGGCAGGAGAAGTCTGAAGAGAAAGAAAAGGGAAAGAAAGAAGATGGGGCAGAGGGGACGGAAGGGAGTGTGTCTGATAGCTCCATCTCACAGAAGAGAAAGATTTTAAGTGACTTGGTCACCAAGAGGAGAAAGGCAGGAATGGAAGCTGAGAGGAAGAAAGCCGTGAAGAAGAAAAAGAAGAAACCCAAAAAGAAGAAAGAGTATTCGGATGATGACACGGTGACCAGCAGTGAAGATAGCGCCAGCTCAGATGAAACTTGGGCTCCGAAATCTCGCAGAAAGAGAGTGCTTCTCTCCTCTGACGAAGAAGTTGTGAGGAAAGGGAAAAAATCTGGCAAAGACATGATCACAAGCTTGGCAAGGGCAGAGAAGGAGGAAGAAAAGGAAGTAAAAGAAAACCGGAAGAAGGATAAGGAAGAGGCTGACAAGAGGGATACAAGAGCTGTAACTCCTGAAGTGCCCATGAGAAGCAAAGAGGCAGAGGAGGAAAGCACTGCCACCCCCAACTCTAAACGACGAGGGAGAAAAATGGCTCCATCCGATGGAAGTAGTCAAGGCATGCCTAAAGGGACTAAAAGGGGGGAGTTGGCCTCTCCTGGTGACCTTGTCCAGGGTCACAATGACGCGCGGGATGAGCCAGTACCAGGAAAAGTGCGTCGTGTCAGTGGGGAGGGAGACAACAGTGATAAAGTGGAGAACCAATCACAGGTTGTTGAGGCCACCCTGGCGGGTTATAATTCCAACCCGTTTGCCACAAAGCGTGGACGTACTGGGAATAACAAAGACGAGTTCAAGGAGACATTGCCAGATAGCACACCGGAGAAAAAAGCAGCGGTTGCAGGCCAGAGACGAGGCTCGGCTGAACAGATAACACGGGCTGGGAAAAAGAAGAAAGTCCCAAATTTCCTGGATGTACCGTCTGGGGAAGATGAGAGTGAGAATGAAGTGGCCTCTTCCTCTTTGACAGAACCCAAACCAGAAGCTCATGCGGTTGCCCCAAACATTCCAGTATCAACTGTGGGCCCGCAAGGAGGGTCCACTAGCCCGCCAATGTCCAGAAGTGAAGGCGGTGGTGGACCACCATTTCACGGTTTTGCAAACGCCCCACAGATGTATGGATCCCCGTATCCTGGCGGACCCCCACCACATTTTCAACGTGGAGGCCCCCCTCAGCCGTACCCCCCACCAATGTACATGCATGGAATGCCCATGGGGTCTGCAGGACCCCCCCATCACCATCCTCCTGGCTCCACCCCTCCCCACAGGCCAGAGATGGGAGGACCTCTCACACCCCACAGCGCTATGGGCACCCCTCAGCAGCAGGGGCCCCCCACCTACCCTGGGGGCCCTCCTGGTGGCCCCCCACCCTCAACTATGGAGGGTCCTCCAGGTGCCATGAGGGGTCCAGCCCCATACCCACCATCAGGCTATCCTTCAGTCAGCCAGGGAATGGTGGCCCCCCACCAAAGCAACATGGAACCTGGCCAAATCCCCCCACCGCCACGAATGACTGGCCAACAGACATCCCCGTATCCCCACGGCCCACCACAAGCACATGACCCGCGTCTACCACCCCCACCCCACGGTGGGCCACACCCTCCCCACCCCCAGCCATCCTGGGGACCTCCCCCGTCCCAGATTCCTCCTGGGGACCCCATCAACCACTTCCAACCTTACAGGGGACCCCCACCGCCTCCTGCTCTACGGAACCCCCAGTACCCCCAGCTGCCGACCACCGGGCCCCAACCTCCGCACCCGTACTACAACATGGGGGGTCACCCGTATACTCAGTCTCACCCCTCCTCCATGCGGCCCCCACCCCCTCAGCACGGCATGATGGGAAATATGATGAGCAGCAGCAGTGGAAGCAACCCATTGACCAGCATGGGACAGATGGCCAGAAATCTCAGCCCACCAACCAGTGCTCCCCCATCCTCCACGTCTGCCTCCTCACCTCCGAAATCTTCGGGAGAGGGCGGCAGTGGAAATAATGAGCCTGGCAGCAAATTGATCCCGGGCCCCCCGCCACCCCTGGTCCAATCCCAACCACCCCCGGCCCATGATGTGCCGCATGACTTCCAGGCCAACAAAAGCAAGGAGACAATGCCCGATGAGAAAGGCGTTGTCCTCGCCGCCATGTTGAAGGCAGGCAAAGACTCACAACTGACCGGCAGTGGTGGCGAGAAACCACAGACATGCAAAGGTAGCGGTGGCAAACGTCAGAAATCTAAAGTGAAGGTCGAGAAAGGAGGAAGTGTGGAGGAAGAGAGAGAAGCAGGTCAGGTAGTGTCACAAGCCCAGCCGAATCCTACCCACTTGGGAGCGATGGAGCAACAGCCACCTGCATCATCAGAAGCACCGCCAATGTCCCATCCGTCGTCCCAGCCATTGCCGTACCAAGGCCCACCCCACCATGCGCCATACCCTCCAGCAGGGCCTCACCCCTTCCCGTACCCCCACCGCTATGGCATGCCCCCACACCCCCACTACCGCATGCCCTACAACATGACCCCTGGAGGTCCAATGCCACCTCACAGACCACCACCACCAGCTGCCTACCCATATAGCCAGCCACCACCACAACCATCAGCACCATCTAGTAGTACCACCACCACTACCGTCACTACACCACATCCTCAAGGACAGCAAACGGCACCGCTACCACTGTCCCCTACGTCTCAAAAAGGCCAGAACAATCCGCAATCCAGGGCCCCATCCTCCACTACTGCCCCGTCTCAACCGCCCATAATCCAACCACAAAGAGGCCGGCCACCCCTCAACCCCTCCGCCCATCACTATCATCTACCGCCTCATCAACAGCAACAAGCAGCACCACCACCACTATCCTCCACCTCCTCCAGTGGCCAGTTCTACCCGATGTCCAGCGTACCGCCCAATCAAAACAGGGGGCCCGGAAGACCTCCAAAATACTTGTCCAAGCAACACCAGCATCCTGCGCAGCAGCCACAACAGCCAATGTCCAAACACTCTGAACCCACCCCGCCACAGCACCCGCCAGGTCAGACCTCCAACAGCGCTGCCGCTGCGGCCGGATCAAAATCCTCCCCCAGTGGAGCAGACAAGACCAAACCTCTAGGAGGAGCGTCCTCGTCGGATCAGGCAGTCAAAGAAGAACCGGTGGGGAAGCCACCCCAGTCACCAACCTCCCAACAGGACCAGTCATCAACACCTCACCCACACCCACACCCACCTGCACCATCAGTGGCAGTTTCTACTAATCCACCAACATCATCACCATCTTCCAACGCTACTACACCCCCGACGTCGGAAGGAGGGGGCAAAGTTATCCCCCCTCCTGATAAGGCAAGCCAGTCCCCCAGTCACCAACCAGGTCACTCGCAGGTAGGCCCTCCCCAAGCCTCCTCCACCCCTCCTCACCCAAACCACCCCACCATGCCTTACTACAGCGCAGGCGCCCAGTTCTACCACCAGCCCGGCTACCCACCGCCTCACCCCCACCCCCACCACTTACCTCCGTCTCACCAAGGTGGCTGGATGATGACACCCATGGGTCCTTCCTTTGACCCCAGGTTCAGATCTCCCATGTACCCCCACGGCTACCCCCACCCCTATCCCATGAACCCAGAGAACCCAGCCAACATACCACCCCAACCCCAGTCCCAGCCCACCCAGGTCACCAGTAGTGTTAGCCAATCACAGGCCAGCATTGTGGCTAAAACGCCTCCTCAAATCCCAGGATCAGGGGCCCAGGATTTCTCCACCTCCAACTCCACCGAAACCAAACCCGATGTCAGCCCTTGCCATGTCCCAGCAACCGAGGCAAAGAGCTCTTCTGCTCCTGTTTCAGAAGACGGCTCTGACAGTCAGTCTGCCCCTGAACCAGGTGAAATTCGACCCAGATCAGAGGGCAAGACTAAAAGCAACGTTTCTTCATCCGCCTCACAATCGCCATCTGCTGCACCTGGATTAGTGAGTAGTAGTGTCACTGCCTCGTCCTCTCACTCAACCATCACCACCACCACTGTCGCCAGCACCACTGATTCTTCACCCGTCGTCAAGAGTGAGAGAAAACTCTCCACCTCTCCTCCTCCTCTTGCCAATAATAATACTAGTAGCGGCACCCCTTCTTCCACATCCGACGCTCCCATCAGTGTGGCTAGTACAGCATCTCCAATGCCTCCTGCTTCCTCCTCCTCATCCTCCTCCTCATCATCATCATCTCAACCGCTGTCCTCAGCCTCACCGACAGCCGCCTCCACCACCCCTGCCACCACAGGTGTTTCTGCTTCCCCCCACCCGAGCTGGTCTGGTCCCCCGGCGCCCCACCACTACCCCCCACAGCACCCCATGGCTCAAATGGCGGCTCCTTACCACATGATGGCTCAGGGCGGCTACGGCATGATGCAACCCCCGCCCCACCCCCAACACAGGCCCTACATGATGGGGGGACCAGGGGGAGAGGGCGGCCACATACCGCGAGGGCCACCTTACGGACACTATCCACCGCCCCACATGAACCGCGTCCATCCGGGCTATGGATACCCTCCGAACCCTTACATGAACTCTGCCGGCATGATGGCCGACCCTCAGGGAATGATGCAGCCGCCTGTTCAAGGATTTGCTGCTGAGATGCAGGGCCTACCCCCACCCCCACTGTCTGTGAAAGACACAGGTGCTATCCCAAGAAGCAACGGTACAGGAGAGGCAGGAAGTCAACAACCAATTGGACACGCCTCCACTCCACCTCATCATCACCTTCCCCCGGAAGCATTGCAAAGCCCAGAAACAGCCGCGCCCAAGGCTAAACGTGCCAAAACACAGAAGAAAAAAGAGGGTGAAAGTTCTCCACGAGGAGGAAAGGGAAACAGCAGAGGCGGAGGCCGGGGAGGTAGAGGAGGAGGAGGGAGAGGGGGCTTCATGATTGACAGTCTGCTGCATTCGAGGGTCGGGGGGTCAGAGGATAAAGCTGGAAAGGAAGACGAGGAAGGCGGAGGTGAGGAGGAGGAACGGTCCCCGGATATGAAAGACATTGCCAGTTACGTGGCTACTGACGACTACTTCAAACAGCAGACCAACGCCTCCTCTTGAAGTTGTAGGTTGGCGTCAAGGCACAACTCCCTGGCAATCCTCACCAGACAATATGAAGACCTCCTGGCGGAGTAGGTGCAAGATGTGACACCTACTCATGGACTTCAAGCTCAACAAGACTTCCCGTGTTCATTTTCAGCTGACCAAAATACTTTTGAGGGCAAGATTCACACTCCTCCCCTCGCATTCTCATTCTCAGTAAGACAACAATATGTATGAAGATGTTGATTTTACAAAAAAAAATGTTTGTTTGTTTGTTTTTCTTTTTTTTTTTGGAGGGGGGGAGGGGAGGCTTTTTATTTTCAATTTTTATTCACTTGAAATTATCATCTTTCTTCTACAAGTAAATTGATTTGCGTCTTTAGCTCAGTCCTGTCAATTACACAACACACCATATAATCAGTCAGAGTGACAAGGCCATAAAATTGGTAGGAGGAGGATGTAGAAGGTGCATGTGTACATAAGGTAAAGCAAGTTTGTTAATGAGATGCATAATTATTAATATTCTTTTAAATGAATCTGCGTGTGTGTGTAAATATAAATAAATCAACAGAGTAAAAGTATAAAAGCAAAGTCAAGATTTGTAAAGTTTGTAGGTTTTCACAAGAGATATTGTGCATGAGAAAATCCCGATTATAAGTTAACTTGGAGACCTGAACTCTTTTGTTGTTGTTGTTTTCTTCTTCTACACCGCCTGCTACCACCGCTGCTAGATGCATTGAGTTTGAGCATTATTATACTATCATTATTATCATCATCATCGTCATCATCATCATGGCTGCATCTTCTGTTTCTTCAATCAACGCATTGTCTTTGTGCCATGAAGTTGACGTGAAATCACCTGCAATTATTTTTTTGTTTCCTTTTTTTTTAATGCCAAGATGTTTATTTTATGTTACATGACGACATGCCTTTTGACCTGTGTCATAAACTTTGAAATGGCTTTACAGTCAGTGTGTCTGGGAACAGTGGTGATTGAGGGTGAGGGGGGGGGGGGGATATGGTGGTGTGTGTGCAGGTTTATATTTTTGTTATAATCCATTTCTGATATTCTCCATCAATGACTTGATAAATCTACCCATTCTATTGCTGTACTGTTTGGATTTTGTACCATACGAATCATCAGGTTGTGTGTCGTCTCAACTCAAATGCTTTAAGATCTCCATCAAATTTGATCCTGGCCGTTTCGGTCGGCACCGATTGGTTGGTAGAGGGCACTGCAGTGGGCTGAGTGATCTCTCTACCTGGACAGATGAACATACTGAAACCACCAAGCTACAGGGATCTCCTCAATGTTTGTGCTGGGATGGTCCTGTAATATTGTCATTATCCTCATGATTGTGATGGTGATTACTACTATTGTAATACACAGTCTCTCAAAAATAACTCGACACTGAAGTTTTTCATTCATATCTTTTTGCTCTCCTCCTCATCATTTGTATTGATATGAATATGAACTTCTCAGTGGAAGGGTTTGACTGCATATGCAAGTAGATACCGTACAGCAAACAGTGAAGGGGAAAAAAATCTTAAGAATTTTTTTTTTTTTTTTTTTTTTTTAATGGCACTATCTATGAGGAGGGGGTTGCTTAACTGGCTTTGAAAAATAGCAAGACTAGTATTGTGTGTTTTTTTCCCCTTGCTGCAGTGGCAGTCTCACCTCGACAACGCCTGGTCTTGGCGTGTTGGAAAAGTTGTATAATGAGATTTTAATTGTGGCAAATGGAATGCACATTGTTAAATACGCATTGCACACATAATAATGTTAATAATAATAATAATATAAAGTATTCATTGAATTGCGCTTTCGACATTGAAAACATACCA
Organism: Melibe viridis; assembly: GCA_039654465.1. Taxonomy (NCBI): domain Eukaryota; kingdom Metazoa; phylum Mollusca; class Gastropoda; order Nudibranchia; family Dendronotidae; genus Melibe; species Melibe viridis. The sequence goes on along the minus strand of JBCIKM010228132.1, from coordinate 3,096 downwards.
AAGTGAAAAAAACCCAAATAAAATCACAAAAAATTTGCAGCATAAACTTTAAACAATTTAAAAAAAAAAAAGATTAAATCTCCAAAAATATCTTGTTTTACAGGACAAGGTTAAAGAATCATATGATTTAGTAGTACAACGTAAAGGGTTTGAAATAAGACAAAAAGTGAGTGGAAATCAACTCACCTCATCAATTTGTGATCAGCATGTTTTAATTTAAGCAATTGATGTACAGGTGGGAAAGTTACAACTATTTGAAAAATGTCCAGTTATTTTTGAAAGACTATATTGTACTGTAGTATTGCCGTCATAGTCCCTAAATGCTGTGTGCAAGAATTGGAGAATTTCTTTTGATTGAAGTTGAAGCCAGAAGATTGAATTCAACCATGGAATTGGAATATGTCCAGCCTGCCGTCTGCTCCTTGACACATCAACCAGCTGAGAGAGTAGACAGACTCAAGATGAAATCATCAAGCTGTTGTTGTAGTAGTTGGCCATGATCCACATTCATTTGCCCACCTCTTGCACAGCCGTGGATATCAAATTTATATATATATATTGCACCTGGCAAGGTTATTATATTGTTATATGTCAATAACCTGTCAAGGTCATATGGTTTGTGTGGGATTGGAAAATTATCCCTGTCATGTTAAGTTACCTCTATTCACTGGCCACTATATGTGACCTTTTGACCCCACGCATTGATACATTTGCCATCAATAGTCAGTCAGTCTTTGAGATTAAAAAAAAAAATACAGGTTTATTATTAGTAATAGTTACGCTCTGGTTTTCCCCCCAATCCAGCTAGTCAGAATCCGTTTCCATTTAAAATCACCTGTTAATGTGTCCTTGAACTTTGCCCTAGGGCTTGGGTGCCTCTGGTTTCCCATGGCACTTTCTTCATTTCAGTTAGTGATTTCTAAAAAATCAAGCATTAATTAAAGCTAGTGACTTTATCAGTGTCATTGGTGTATGTGTGTTTATATGTACGTCCGAGGTATTTGGCCATCATGGGTTTTCGTCAGCTTGAGGAGAGCTGAGAAGTTTAGTGTTAAAGTGTTAGTGGTAGTGTTGTGATACGATGAAGTGAGTATTCACTTTGGGCGATTACATAAAGACAAGTATGCCAAGTAACTCAATAGTCTTTGCTGTAGCTGTTTCAATGGGGAAAAAAAAGAAAAGAAAAGGGTGACCAGATTGGGTTCAGAAGTTTAGTGACTTTATCTGTTCACTTTTATTGCTTATTGTGATTTTGGTGTCTCTGGGACTCTTTTTGTCTTTAAGTTTTAGAAATATTTTGAAACCATCAACCGCTGGACATATTTTCTTCAATAAAACTCAAGAAAGCAAGAATAATAGTCATTAAAAAATCGAACAGTGTGACACAAAATCCCTATGTTAAGTTATGGATTTGATAATGTAAAGTCTGTCTGTTGGCAGTTTTTGTATGTTGTGTATATATATATATATATATCTATATATACACGTATCATTGTTGTTGTTAAAATTCGATGTATGGTACTGCCTACTTTCTATTGAAGCATTTGAATTCCTACGCACGTCTGCTGCTACCTCTCTCTCTGTCCAGCAAATACGTCTTTGAATCTTGGTGCTGCTAAAACTACGTAGATTGTTTGTAATATAATGAAACGATACGATGACTGGTTTGAGTTGAGGTTATGAATCTTTCCACCAATGATGACTTTTCTTTACCTTGATTTTGTGCTTTTTATTTATTTTTGTGTTAAAATTTTGTTTGTTTATATTTGTACTGTATGCGTCGCTTACCTTCAATGATTTGTATATAGGTATTGTGTATTGTATATAAATGGTAATTTTATACTTGTTTATACCTTGTCTTTTAAGTTAGATGATAAGTTGTGACAATGAATTCTTACTGAAATATGATTTGTGCTGTTGGTTGTGTTGGTGGCACAATTCAAATTCAAGATAAATTACTGATCTGATTCCGTTGACAAAGCATCTCAATCTGGCACCGCGCGATCAGCTCAGTTTGCTGGTGCAGGTGTGGAAGTTTGTATTATTCTACTTTATTTTTTGGGGGGTTTGTTTTGTTGTTTTCTTTGTTTCAGACTTTATCTTTACCTTTTGTTTTTTTTTTAAACAGAAGAAACTTTGTTGTTTTGTCTTTTTCTGGTCTCCCTGCACCACAGATCCTGCAAACTGTTTTTGGGGGATGATCACTGTTCGTTTTTGTTTAAAGAGGTATTTTTCGTCTTACCAAACTGATTGTAAATCATCTCTATCTAGTGTCGATATATCTTTTACAGATGATATATATGTAAAAAAATCATCTCTTTGCTTCTTCTAGTGGTTTGAGAGCCTTTTCTGTTCTCTCTTCTTCTAACTAATTCTATCGTCTTACTTTCCCCTGGACCCTTCTGTGACCCTTTTGTGTCATCATCATAGGGCCCTAAAATCATCAATGAACAAACAAACAAATTTTGTCATCTTGATTTCTGTCTGGTCACTAATAAACTAAAGTGAAAACAATCCCCCCCCCCCCCCCCCTTTTTTTTTTTTCATAGAATGGATGTTATGTTGTTGGATTTCTTTCTTTATTTTTGTGAATGTGTTTCAAATTCAACTAAAACAGCACACATACCACTTGCATTTTAGACACAAACTGTCCTTAGTTTATTTTATGGACTGATATTTAGGAAGTGTTTTTGTTTTATATTTATTTATATAGGCAGTTTTATTTTTCCCCCATGTTGTGTTTTCCACGTTATTTCTTTCTTTTTTTTTTTTTCAAATTTCAGTTTCAGTCCCATCTGTCAAACATTTTATTGTAAATAAACAAATATATCTGACATATCACACAGTCACAGTCTGTCCTTGACTGCTTGGGGTGGCACCATCCAGGGGGTGTGTCGGTGAACAATGCCATGTAAGAATCAGTGTCAGTGTCAGCTTCTTGTCTCCATGTTACTACAGGCAGGAGTGCTTACTAAAATCAGATTCGTCGGGAGACTGGTCAGCAGCATTCCGTACTTATCATGGGTGAAAGCGCTCTGAGGTCAGTTGGCCTGAACATTACATAACAGCCCTAAGAAAAGCCTGAACAGGTACGGA